>VMRN01000358.1:46470-58896 GCA_010277015.1 Poeciliopsis turrubarensis
GGCTGATCCGCTAGTCGCAACTCACTAATTACAATGATAAAACCCCATCATACAACACTTAAGTATTTTGCCGGGATATTTCATTCACAGTGCGTCTTTTTTCCCTCTTACTTTTGTGGTTTTCCACTAACCTGAGAAACAGAAACGGTGAGACAGGAGGGACGGCGGAGCTTCCGAAGAAGACAGAATGCCGCTGCGCCATGTCGCCCCCTGCTGGTTGGGTTACACCACATCGTTCTTGCCATACATTTAGATCCGAAACTAATTTTGTGCCTGAGGCAAAAGACTGGCAATCAGTCTAATTATTATATTTGGCAAATTTCATGTTCACAAATTTCAATTTTCATCATCTTCACCTTTTTTAACAGTTTTGTTTAAGGAGATCAAACTATATTTATCCACTATTTCCAAGTGTATGAACAAAAAAAGCTGTAAGCACACGAATGTTGTAGATCTCTGAATATTTTTAATTTATCATGCCTATAATGTTCATTAAAACAAAATTAAAATAATAACAATAATTTGTGCCAGTCATATTTGCAGAATTAGAACTTAATCCAGTTTATTTGTTTAGAACCAGTTAATCACAAAGTGTTTATTCACAAAAAAACAAAGTTATGTTAGTAAATGTATGCCACTCCAAACAACAAATTCACTTTCTTAGAAACAAGTATTCATCAAAGTTTGTCTGTTTGCACTGAATATGGAAATGTTGGAGTCCAGAAGGCAAACAGAAGATCTGAATGCAGATTTAAACTCTGAGCTGAAGAGAAACTTTGAGACTTTGAAGAGTTTGATCAAATACCTCGTAATTACCGACTGAATTTATTCCGCCTCTTAAGTGCCTCTTAACTCCTTTCCAAGGTTGTCTTCAGTCCCTACATCCAAACAAAATGGTTAGAGTACTATTTAGCTGAAAGTATGTCTGCACAACATTTCTCTCTCCTTTCCTCTTTTCAATTTTGTCAGGCAACGGTTTACTCCCTATAGTCACCATTTGCATACCTCATTTCAGTAAAGCAATTCCCTTAAATATCCTTTCAACATTTTCCCAATGACAGAGTGAAGGATGTGTGAGTCGCTGCTCATATTGTCCTTCAGGCTTACCTGTGGTTATTCCAATTTAGTGTCTTTATGCAGCACTCTCCCTTGCCTTTACCTCGGTGTCTTCCAGAAGAAAACTAAATAAAACAAATTTTATGGAACAGTTTCTCAGGGTTTCAATTATTTGTCCGTACAGCAATATGAGTGGAGACAGCATGAGGGTAAATATGAGGTATAGAAGGGCAGAGCTCTAGGGGGGTGGTTTCATTTCTGTGAGTCAGACACGGCTCTATTGCTGAACAATAAATCTGATTTAATACCTATTGTCCTGCACTGGCTGGAGTCGCTACAGAGACAGAAAGAGATGGAAAAAGATGGAGGGTGGTAAGCAGTACAGAGGTGAGTAAATAAGAACTGAAAGGAGAGGAAGCGGCATGGGATATTGGTTAGCTCTGTTCTATTAAATCAGAATAATAAAGCCGTTCATGCAAAAATCCAAGCAACAGAGACGTCTGGGAGCCGCCGTCCCAAAGCTCCTGCAAATGGGATCCAGTGTCAACAGTTAGCTTAACACAAGGACACAGCTGCAGCCGCCAGTTCTCATCAACAAGCAGCAAAACAACTCCCACTCAGGAAGGAAAGTGGCTTACGCTCCACTTCCACGGCTGCACGGCTCCAAGCACGGCTGTGAAATCCCAAACCACATCCCTGCTGCTGCAACCGGCTGCAACAGAACCCCACTCCCACCAGCAGCTTAGTCACAGATAAGCAGTCCGTCCAACTTCTCCACTGCCATCAGGAAGCATCCTCAGGTTTACATGCCTACATTATTAACAGAATGTACTAACGGCTCATCGCTCACAGGAAGCAGAACGTCAATAAGAAACCATCATTAAGCCTCCATTAAACTCAGAGGTATGAATCTTTCCTCTATTACCTGAATTTATTCATCATTTTGTAAACTTTCTGTTTCAGAAGAGTTTGGGTCACACTCTTCAACTTTCAGAGTCCTTCTGTATTTTTAAGCTTTGAAGGTCCCACTAGGACCAGAAATATCTAACATCTGTCTGAAAGATTGAGAATCACACACTCAGGATGTTTTAACAGCTGATAGTCCAGTACACCTGGTTCAATTGGGGACCAAATCTCCATCATCTGCTCCATCTGCAGCTGCTGTGGTTCTGTCCCAAACCAGCCTGTTCCCCTCCTGGCCTGTGGGGGCGCTGCACCAACAACCACTGCAGGAAACGACACTAAAACCTCTGAAGACACTGAGAGCAACTTCCTGCTTCACCAGATGAAACAAGAGTCAGAGTTTAGTGCTGGAGGATTTCTCTTTAGTCTTTGGCTGAAGACCAGGAGCCATTTCTGCTGCTAGCGCTAGGCTAGCATGTTAACTTTGGTGTTATTTACCCAGAATGCCCTGCGCTGTAGTCTACTTCCTGCTTGTGGAGCGGTCTGTGGTTCGCTTACCATTCACATTTAAACCAAATCAGAGTTCACTTCAACCGAACCCAGACCGAAGTTTGGAGGATTCACACTTCCCTAAGCAAAGCGGACTCTCTGGGCAGATGGACTGGATTTGTACTGAAGCAGACTGGAGTCGGATTGGAGCGGACTGGAGTCGGATTGGAGCGGACTGGAGTCGGATTGAAGCGGACTGGAGTCGGATTGGAATGAAATCCCATCCATCCATCCATCCATTTTCCGTCACCCTTCTCCCTAACGGGGTCGGGAGTTGCTGGTGCCTATCTCCAGCTGCGTTCCGGGCGAGAGGCGGGGTACACCCTGGACAGGTCGCCAGTCTGTCGCAGGGCAACACAGAGAGACAAACAGGACAAACAACCACACACACACACACTCACACCTAAGGAGAATTTTGGAAAGACCAATTAACCTGACAGTCATGTTTTTGGACTGTGGGAGGAAGCCGGAGAACCCGGAGAGAACCCACGCATGCACAGGGAGAACATGCAAACTCCGTGCAGAAAGACCCCGAGCCGGGAATCGAACCCAGGACCTTCTTGCTGCAAGGCAACAGCGCTACCCACTGCGCCACTGTGCAGCGGAATGAAATCCCTTCGTATAAAATGGCTTGTTTCCATACATACAGTAGGAAACAAGAGCTGGAACAAGCTGACCTGATCCTGATAAGTGGCATGAACACACACTTCTGTCTGAATATTTTGAAATGATTTTGGCTGTTTCTGTGTTTGTTTCCCCGTCAGCCTCCGCATTTAGCAGATGACTACAGATTTGACTGCTTGGATCCAAAATCCAGGACGGCTGAAGCCAACTCTGAATTGGAAGCCGGGCGGCTTAACACATGAGATCATCAAATGTTTACATATTTAAATCTCTGCATTTAGTCAGAAATACAGAGTTGATCCAAGCCAAGTCTTTTCACATTTCAGAATCAGAACTAGAATCACAAACCAGCCAATGACAGCGCAGCATCCAGCAGCTGCTAATCCGGAGTTTTAAGTGTTTTGTGCTTCCTGCTCCTCATCCTCACCGTGTCCTCTTGGCTCATCACGGCCTCTCGGGTTGCTGCTGTTCGTCTGCCAGGCCCGCGTCATTACAGATGAAACCCTGAGCCCGTCTTGCTGACAGCGGCGCGGTGCAGCTCCGCTGCATGTCTCCTGCTCGTTAGACAGGGTTACATCAGCTGGCCCGCTTCCTGCCTGTCGCCCTGTTTCTGATTAAATGCATCGCAGACGTGAGGTCAGCGCGCTCAGGCTGCTGCCACCTGGAAATCAGCATGAACACATGCGGGTCAACGGAGCCGCTCTGGTGGACCGCCAGGCCGCGGGTCGCTTTGTAAAGTTAACAAATGTGAATTATTAAATGCAAAGTCAAACTGTGCAGTTTAGGGTTTGAATCCATTCCAGTTTGCATTAAACAGCTTTGTGCCGACAGATAGTTTGGTGATTTGGCAAATTCTGGTTTAGAAATCTGCTGCAGACGCTCCCAGCCGGGTCAGAGGATCGATCCCAGTGTTCCAACAGAAACCGGGTCAGACGGACTCAGTTTCATCTGTTGAAGTCATTACAACCATTAAAACAAGTTGGTCCCATGATGGCAGCATGGTGCTGCAGCTCTGCTGGTTCTGATTGGTTCTTTTTCTAGACTTCAGTTCCTCATTTCCTGCTGTGTGAACAAATATTCCCTCTGGTACTGGATGCTGAGCATTTTCTCTCTGACTTTTTTACTTTGCTATGACAAACATGGCAACAAGGTGTGTTTTGGTTGGATTTTTAATTTTATTTGTTGCTTTTGTAGCAGGAGTTGAATAGCAGTGAAAATCTCCAAAAGTGTGTGAACTTTGACCCCAAACCCAAAGGAGCTGAAAAGGAGGCTTCATGGATGCAGAGCAGAGGGAGAAGGGAGTTCAAACCGTCTCTTGCCAACTCAGAACAGCCAGAGAAGGTTACAAGAGGAGCAGCAAAAGCAAAGGCGGCGGATTAGCAGAGCAGTTAACCGCTGATGATGTCATCTTAGTGGGGAATATCATCTCTGCTGCCAGAGTATTGAGCTGTTAGCATGTTAGCATGGCCCTAAAAGAAGCCTCAGTCAGAGGCCTCTTCAGATCTGCTGCAAAACTGACTGCGGCTGGAGGTCTGTCCTACTTATACTGCTATACTGTTGCAGAACCAAACACACAAGCAGAGATCAGGCACAACATTAGGACCACCTGCCTGACTGCATGTTGGTCCATCCAGGACCAGAATGAATAAAACTGAACATTTTTCCAGCAGATGAAATCCTTTAACTTTCTGCATGTCTCACATCTTTCTATTTATGTTGTGAAATCTTCTTGTTACTGTGTCACAACAACATTCATCACTTCAGAATGAGGAGATAAAATTTTCTCCCTGCAAAGTTTTTTATGTAAAGCTGAAAGATAGTTTATTATCTTTCAGCATTATTCCATCCTGGAATAATGTTTCAATCTACAGCAGGAAAATGATCATACAGCTGATTCTACAAAACATCTCAGAATATCTGGTTTCATGTCCTTCTGCCGATCCCCAACAGATTAAACAGCGACTGAATTACAAACTTCACAACGATGATTATTCAATATTTCAGATGGATTCTCATCAGTGATGTGACTCACACAACTGAGCAGTGGAACAGATTGGCTACGTAATGCTAGACTGCAGCACCGAGCCAACAATGCTTCCTTTCTACTCAGTGTGTGTGTGTGTGTGTGTGTGTGTGTGTGTGTGTGTGTGTGTGTGTGTGTGTGTGTGTGTGTGTGTGTGTATTAGAACAGTTTCTGTGCTCACTCTGGTGCAGAAAAGATGCATTGGTATTATTTGATTTGAGAATCTGGAGGGCTAATCGAACACGATGTGGCTTAGTGATGGCTGGCTGGAGGAGGAGGAATGATGAGCGATCCGGACCGCTGCGGGGGCTGAGTTTGGGTCAAGTACCGTTCTGTCACACAGCCCTGGAGAATACAGGCGCTGTCACAACAAAGGTTCCTCTGGGGACAGACAGGCAGGAAGGAAGATAACAGCAGGAGTCATCCGGGAGCAGAGCCAGCCAGAAAACCTGCAGAACTGCCTCCATGATGCTTCTGATGAGGCAGTTTGCAAACCTACATGCTAACCTGAGCAGCTCCTCAAAACATCCCTGATGCGTCAGTGGGCTTTGATGAAAAACATGGAGGATTTTCTCTCACATAAATGAGCTCAAACATCAGGTGATCGTCTCTGGAGCCGTTCTACATGCAGGACTCATTTCACATGATCTGCAGTTCGCCTGATAATGTCTAACAATCTGAAACCTGGATCAGATCTCAGCCAGCAGAAAGTGTCAGTGAACTCATCGTCATGTTAGCATGAAGCTCCTCAAGGACAAAAGCTTCAGCGACCTCCTTTAGCATCAAGACTTGGTTCCTTCTGTGTGTGCGACCACCACAGCGAAACGCTAAGCTGCTACTAAAGCTAACATGGCAACAAACATTCATAGACATGCATTAGTTCTGTTGATAACCTTGTTTTTAGCCTCCTGCTAATGTTAGCGCTGTGTGCTAGCTGTTAGCTAGAGAACAGAACCTCACTCCGAGTTTTGAAAAGTTCTTAGATAAACAGCTGGCATAGTTTTGGTGCTGGGGAACCCATGATCCAGATGAATTCAGTACTTCTTGGCGCTAGTGTTAGCTAGCCCGCTAACCATGCTGAGGTTTCCAGGCGTGTTCGCTGGCGTTGAGTCGTTTTGAGGCTCTGACATGTCAGGCTGGATGGACGAGTCTCCTGCTGGTCACAAACGTTTCTGCACCGTCAGGTGATCATATCTCTGCTATCAAACTACAACAATGGCCGAACAGCAGGGGGCGGGGTCTGAACGACCTCATTTGCATTTAAAGAGACGGCACCAAAATGAGCTGCTCTCAGATGAACCTGGGGTCAGAGGTCAAAGAGGAATGTGAGGCACTATAAGAACCAGGAAGTCAGCTTTAAATAGACCATAAAGGACTGGAAAGGAACATTTGTTCACTCTGAATCCACTTTCCATCTCGTTCTGATGCTCAGTTTGAAGTCCATCAAGTCGTTTTCACCAAGACTCGATCAATAAATGAATTGATTGGCTGGTTCTGCATCGGGCATTGAGCAGCTGTGCCTTATAAAGTGGCAGTGATGTGTTCAGGTGTCTGTGTCAGAGTTAGAGAGTCCAGGTTTGAGTTGTCAGAATAAATGATGATGCGTTTTGGCGGCGTAGTGAGGAGATAAAGGACGGGTGGATTCCGGGTCAGGAGGGACATCTGAGCGATAACGAGCCGCTTCCATCCTTCATCCGCCGCCAAGGCTGCAGTCAGAGGGGAGCGGCTTACTGAGTCCGATTTATGCCCTACCCAAACTCTTTGTCAGAGAGATAAGTGAACCATTGGAAATATCATTCAAGCTAATTTTTCTTGCATCTATCAACTATTTTTTTATGTTCAGCATCAATAACTGCCTGCAACAGCAGCAGATCTGGACCTTCTTCCTCATCTCTGATCCTCTCTTCCCTTCATAAACTTCCTAATCGTTCCCTAGTCACTCCGTCCGCCGGTGCGCTGCCATCATTACAGACACTTGATGTCCAAACGTTTGATGAGACGCACTTCTGAGTGACGGTACGCCGGGCGGACATCCGGCAGGGGGGCAATGAGCCCCATGAAAACCGGAGGCGTTGCGTCACTGACTTATTGAAGGCTGGGGACGTCATTAGATGGCGCACCGGGGAGGAACATCATTAACGAGCTCACATTGTTGAAGTGGCGACTGCAATTAAAGGGTTCCCACAGCAATGGAAAAGGCCTTTGATTAGACCACCAAAGCCTCTCTGCTCGTCTGCCACTTGTAGCTGTGACCTTCACACCAACCGCAGTCAGCTTCCTGCTGCCCGATTACTGAGCAGCACTCAAGCACATGCTAATGTGTGTGTGTGTGTGTGTGTGTGTGTGTGTGTGTGTGTGTGTGTGTGTGTGTGTGTGTGTGTGTGTGTGTGTGTGTGTGTGTGTGTGTTCTGCAGAGCAGGAAGGACCCAAGGAAAGGAAACACTACGCCAATTAAAGTCTGCGGTCCAGAGCATCGTTCAGCTGAACATGAGACAGAAGAAAAAACGATTCAGAGCTCAGCGGGAGCAAAAGGTCAGAGAAGATGTCCAACAGAAGGACAGGAAGCTGGATTACTGTCATGGCCTCAGGCTGCAGGAGGAAACAAGGCCCAACTGTGTCTTTCAGCAGGCTGCTGCCCTAATGAATGAATGGAGAGTAATTTAGTACGGATGGTCCTTTCTTCCTCTGGTTTAGTGTAAAATATGAGTATTAGTGGTTTCTTTCAGTTCTGACAACAATACAGGCCGAAGCTTGACTCTTCAAATATTTGGAGGTCCAGATTGGGTCAAACAAAGATGGACCCATCGATGGAAAGGCCTGGAAGCAGACGATGCGTCGGCGGGCAGACGCTCAGGTCACTGATACGACAAATTGGTTAAAAGAATCTAATAAGACTCTGTGAGGTGAAATAAATGCTCGCTGTTCCCATTTCAGCATCTGATCTGACCTCAGGAAATCCTGAAATGCAGAAATGAAGTGATATTTCTGTCCAGTTGCAGGTCATCGTTACTTCAGCTGCTGAAATCAGATAGTCACTGATAGTCCAATCTGTCAGACTTTAAAGAAAGTCTTACTTTCATTTGAACTGCAGGCAGATCCATGGAAACAGTTTTCTATGTGAAAATCATCGTCACTCCAGCTGCTGTCGACAAACGGAGAATAAAAAGCTCTGACCTGGACCAGATATGATTATTTAAAATAATTATTCATTCACTTCAAAAAAATTTATATTCTATAACTGAAGATCAGTCAGCTGCTTTAAAAATGCAGCTTTATGAATTCAGTATTTAAATCAGGGACAAAATCAGTTTATATTCTTCAGATCAACATGAGATTCTTCATCTTTTTTGCTCTTTCCTTTGGTTTGTTATTTTGTTTGCATTTCCTTTTAATTCCTGTAAAGCATTTGTGTTGCCTTGTTGCTGAAAATGTGCTATAGAAATAAAATTACCTTTCCTTTTTTACCTAAATTCAGCAATCGACACTGCATTGAAAATAAACTGGATATAAGATGAATGTTGGGACTTTAACAAGTGGATTTTAATGAATTAAGTACGTAGATATTAACTCCTTAAACTTTACTTTTTCATTGCGTACAAAGAGATCGTTTATATTCTTGTGTTTCTGGAACGCCAAGCAAACAGCTTCCTGGTCTGAAGCGCTGAAACTCACAGGATCTGAACTCACAACCTGCCGGTCGGCTGATTCTTTCCATCCGTTCTGGTATCCGGGCTGCAAAGCAGACATTGATCCGCTTCAGTACAACAACGATCGATAGAGTCTGACAAGATAAAAGGTGTTGCTGCACACGGTGCGTCGCAGCAATCTGCAAAGACCGCAGAGCTATTCAGCTCAGGAAGGCATGCGGGCACCAGCTGTGGAGCAGAAGAACAAAACGGCCCAGAAAAGAAACTAGTTTTCTTCGTATGGTGTGAAAAAGGTCGAGTCCCTGCTGCTTCCCTCTTGGACACATTCTGACCCTGAAACTTCTCCAGCTGACATTTCTGAAACCCTCAAACCTTCCTGGAAACCAGAGGAGATTTCACCTGATGAAGGTGGTCTGGCTCTCAGCTTGCAGCTCAAATCACTCAGGAAAAGCTGAGCGACACGAATAAATTCCAGTTCAGTTCCTGGAAAATGCAAATATTAGAGATAAAACCGATAAAAGCAGGAAGAGCTGCAGAGTAGTGGTATGTCACCAACATCTCAATATTTAATGCATCTTTATCAGCTGATCACAGAGAACTCTACTACAGAATACTGATGGAAAATTGAGTGGAAGGAAAAACTGTGGCAGAAAAAGGCTTCAGGGAAGTTATAGACAACCGTCAGAGATCTAACACACGGGTTCTGATGCATCCAGAACCTGTTCCTGATGTTAAACCCGTCCAGAACCACAGACATCAGGACAGCTTCTACTGCACTGAGGAGGAAAACGCCGGGACGTTTCTGTCGCCTCGTATCTAACTCAGTGAAAAATCAGGTTCTGTTTATCATCATTGGTTTTTATCCGCCATTAAATTTAATATGTAAGGCATCCAAACCAGTTATCAGGTAATCACAGAAACAGTTCCCACATAAAGCTCAGCTCAGTGGTCAGAGCCAGCAACACAACCGAGATTTCTCAATGTGACGTCTTCCACTGCGGGGTTAGAAAAGCGTGACAGCGACTGCAGGAGAGCGGCGCCGGAAAGGTCGTGGCCTCTGAGCGCGCGTTCATCCGGAGCGCCTGGCAAAAATGGCTTCTAGCTTTAAAGCGACAGAAGTTACGGTTGAACAAACACTAGCGTTAGCGCCACTCCATCTATACCAGCCACATGATTGGTCCAGCCTGGAGCATCTCTGACTGGCTGCTTGCCGGATCAACTCTCTCATATTTGTGTTGATGCTCGTTGAATCCCAGCTCATGTTGGAATCTCACTGGAGAAACGATCTGCTTCCTCATTCACTCATCTTCACTCCTTTCCTGACGCTTCGCTGAGGAGCTGTGAGGTCAGACCGGTTCATCTGTTCTGCCTGAAGGTCAAACGCAGCCATGGCTGCACCTCACACCCAGCCGTCTCCTTCTCTGCTGAATATCGACCTGATTACTGCCACGGTCTATTTAAGCCCCTTTACTGAGCAGACAACCAACACGCACCGTGACAGACCCAGTCTGTAGTTTGGGTTTGTGTGTCTTGGCCACCAACCACAGAGCAGCAGAATCTGACTGTAAGGTCAGCGGGAAACGAAGCAGATGTGCCAGCAGGAGAGGCGCAGCGTCCCGCCTCGCTTGGCCCGCTCCGTCTTCCCCATTTGTCAGAGTTACAGCCCCCAAGGCGCTCTGAGAGCACTTAAGGTTGGCGATAAATACACACAGCCACTAAAACCAAACCCACTGACAATTCAGGGACGCGTCACACCGACATGGACTTTGAATTACCGGCCCTGATTCATCGGCGGCGTCCTCTGAAACACTCTCACTGACCTCATGGAACAGATTTCCACCAGGCCGAGCCGAGCTAGCTGCTAACTCATGCTAACTCATGCTAACTCATGCTAACTGATGCTAACTGATGGGGATGTGAGGATGAATTTTCATAAAACATAAAATATCTTAAAAATCATTTGATCTTGTTAGTCTGTTCTTTATGACTGGTAGCTTCACTGAAGAGCCACTCTAGCGATCTCTCAGGGAACGAACAGTCAAGTCTCTAATAAGCCCAAGAGTCATGCAGTGTGAGGCTGAAGCAGCAGCCACATGGTGAGAGAAACAGAAATTAATAAGAGCAGCAGGGAGAGCAGGAAACCAGGACCAACCACCACAATCTGGGAGTTTTACTGCAGAAGAGGCAAATCTCCTCAGGAGAACGCAGACAGCAAAAACATCTATAAACCGAGAGGAAAACACAGAAAAACAAGAAAGATTAAACCAGTAAGGCAAAATCTCAACTATATCCATATCTGTCATAAATCTGAGGTTTTGTGGTGAGAAGAAGAGGCTGCAGTGAAACAATCAGACACTTCAGGGAACAGCTGGGGACTGATCAGGGAACAGCTGGGGACGATCAGGGAACAGCTGGGGACGGTCAGGGAACTGCTGGGGACGGTCAGGGAACAGCTGGGGACGGTCAGGGAACAGCTGGGGACTGATCAGGGAACAGCTGGGGACGGTCAGGGAACAGCTGGGGATGATCAGGGAACTGACAGGAAGACAGGGACTAAAATGGAGTAATGCACACAAAACCAAACTGATCAGATAAACCCAGATGTATCGCTGTGCTTCACTGCGGTTTTACCTCAACTGATCAGGAGAAAATGTCTCATCTGACACTCAAAGCTCTGTCTGTGATGATGCTGATTCGGTCTCCACAGGATGCTGGCTGCTTGAAACTGAAATACTTTCCAGCTTCCCAGCTATTACATATCTGACCAAACTATTACCAAAGGGTGAAGCAAAAAAGCCCCAAAGTCAGGCGAAGCGTTCCATGGTCTGAGAGAAGGCAGCACACAGCCGTCATCCCAATAAACACCCACAGATGCTTCACAGCTCCCTGCAAATCGCACAACAAGGACAGAAAAGCGCTGAGAGACGGCAGATGCTGCAGCGTTGGCCCAGTGAGAACCTGAAGCAGCACCAGCAGAGCCTGCAGAGGTCAGGACATGTTGACCCTGGAAAGAGAGAATTTAAGTTCAGGCACTTCAGTGAACAAGCAATCAATCGGTGAAAACATTGGCTCATTGTTGACACGAAGCATGATTGCATCGCAGCTTTTTGCTGCTGTTTCCAACACAGGAACAGAAGAGAATTAAACAAGCGGCGCCGTAATCACAGGATCAAACGGACCTGGAAACGAGTGGCTGGAGTTAAGTAGGAAATATTAAGTAGGCTTACATTCTAACATGTCATTTATGGTCAGATTTTCAGCAGTGTGTATAATGTATTACAATGAAAAACAGCTCAATGCGCAAATACATTACTAGAGTGTTTATTTTCTTCAGGTTTAAAGCTTTAAATTATTATTATTATTGTTGTTATTAGAAGCATCAAAGCCGTTAGACTGATTTTAAAGAAGCAGTTTGGTTTCAGCGTCATTCTGATCCATCCAGTCTGCACAGTTTGATTTGTGTAAAATAAAACATTTCATATCAAGCATCAGGAGCTTCTTCTGAATAAACGAACAAACTTTCCGCTCAGCTGATGCTGCGTTCACACAGCAGGAGAACCAGAACCAAACCTGATTTTTGGGGCCCTGCCATAGCAATGCATAAGGAGGCTGTGACAAAGTCAC
>VMRN01000360.1:8017-23764 GCA_010277015.1 Poeciliopsis turrubarensis
CGACCCGCTGCTGCAGCCGCCGACCCGCTGCTGCAGCCGCCGACCCGACAGTTTCACTCGGAACACACCCAGAGGAAACGGGATTGGAGGATGGAGTCTGGTGATGCACCAAGACGTTAGTCTGGAGAAGTTCGCTCAGCGCTCCAGGAGAAGATGCTCTGACTTCACTTCATTAAACTTTAAAGTTGTTCTTCAGTTCGGTCGACCCGGTTCCAGTGGAACCAGAACATCTGCTCCACCTGCAGCTGCTGTGGTTCTGACCCAAACCAGCCTGTTCCCCTCCCGGCCTGTGGGGGCGCTGCACCAACAACCACTGCAGGAAACGACACTAAAACCTCTGAAGACGCTGAGAGCAACTTCCTGTTTCACCAGATGAAACCAGATGGAGGCGTCAGAGTTTAGTGCTGGAGGATTTCTCTTTAGTCTTTGGCTGAAGACCAGGAGCCATTTCTGCTGCTAGCGCTAGGCTAGCGTGTTAGCTTTGGTTACCCAGAATGCCCTGCTGTCGTCCACTTCCTGCTTTTGGAGCGCTCTCTGGGCCGCTTGGCGTTCAAATATGCATTTGAACTGAACCCAGACTGAGGTCTGATTACACATCATGGAACATTTTCTTCCCTTATCACAAGACATTTTTCCCATTTATCACCCAGTGGAACCAATATTTCCTATCAATATTCAATTTATTGACTTGCAACAGCTCCCATCTCTTGCTCAGAGGGATTTTGCTAGTTTTGTCTTATTTCTAGTCGACTGATATTTGCACTGGAAAGTAGGCAGAAACACTTGGTAAAAGTTTGTGTTTAAGAAAAACTTTGTATTATCTGTTAACTCTTCTGTTTCTGACCCAGCAGGTTCTCCTGCTGGGTCCAAACCTGCAGAATAAACCCAGACATCTTCTTCAACCTGACCAAGTTCAGCTCTGCTGCCCAATCAGAGGGAGGAGTTCTCCGCTCGCCTCACTTCCTGAGGTTCTGCAGCAGATAACTGACCCAGATCCACCGTCCTGCCAGCGATTGGCCCACACGGCCTTATTTATCTAATAAGGCTTGTCTGATTGGCCTGTGGGAGACAATGGCATGTGTAAACAGCCCGGGGCTCCAGACAGTGACCGACACAGCAGTCCCTTTGTTAGTCAGGTAGCTAACTGTGTCTCACTGCTGGCAGGTTCTCCGTTAGCGCTCGACTCGAGCTGGAAGCCGGATCCAGGCTTTCTGAGGCGGCGCCGCCAGCAGCGCTCACCTGCGCTGGTATTCGGTTTAACGTCTCTCCTGAACTCATCCAACATCCTCACAGTCAGGATGAAAACTTTCACCACAGAGAAACCCTGAAGGAGGCCGATCACACGCAGCCCACATTCTACTATTACTACTATTATTACTATTACTACTATTACTACTATTATTACTATAGTTTGCTTTACGTTTTACTACCAATATCTAAATACACTTGGAATAAAAACTTAACAGCAAGAAATAGGAGCTAAAAATTCCTTAATATTGATGACAAATGATTAGTTCTCAGTGAAAGAATGTGCCACAGGAAACAGACGAGTTTCTACATCCTGATGGAAATAATAAAATTAGATTTTATTATTTCCATGTCCTGATATCTGCCTCAGGAACTAGACAAACTCTTCAGGATTCTGTTTTTACAGTGTAAGGTTGATGGTTGCTCCTCAAGAAGAAGAGAAGCTCACCAGGCAGAACATTATGACCACTCAGCAAGCAAATCATGAGTGAACTTTTAAAATGACCCAAAAGAAAATCAACCAGGCCACTCAGAGCGTGATGTCATCGGACGCTACTGTGGCTGCAGCTACAGGTACATCTACTTCCTGTAGCAAACAGGAAGTAGATGTTGTAAGCTAGCATGGAGCGCACAGCCCAGAGAATGTTTTGCTGCTTGTTGTCAGAGAAATAAATGCATCTCTAACGAACAGCTGATCAATCACGAGAGGTAAAACTTCAAACATCAGAACTGTAAAATGTGCAGCTCTGTTAGAAAAGCCTAAAACTGCGTCACGGAAACCGAAAAACATTTTGAGTCAAATGTTGCCATTTCCACCAACCTTCATAACTTCAAACTGTGCAGTAAAACAGTGACTGAACCAGGTTCTGGTTCTGCTGGCAGTGTTTCCTCTCCACTGTCGCTACATGCTTCTCCAGCAGGACTGAACTCTGAAAATGTTCTCCTGGAGTCTGAGGTACAAAACCATCAACTCTGATTGTGAATTTCAGCTGGATGAATAAAGGAAATGAATTAATGGGGCAGCAGAGATGGACACACATGCAGCCATGATGAGGAACAGGAAAATCCAGAAGGACATTTCCAGAACAGGTGACTAAAACTTTGAAATGCATTTTTATCTTCTGATTCTACTTTCTGAGTCAGAATCGTGTTCGATAATCTGACGTCTCATCTGGAAACTGAAATCCAACGTTTGGCCCTCAGCACATGGAGCCGACTTTAACTGCACAGTTTACCTGAAATCACCTCAAACCGAAACTGCATGCTAACAGGAAACGCTCACAGTTAAAGCTGCTGCGTCTGTCCTGTGAAACCAACTTCAAGCAGTTTATTAAAAGGCTGTTGGCACATGATTTGGCCCAGAGACAAACGGGGCGTTTTTCAAAACAAGCTCTTCAAATAGAGCTCAGCAGACGGTGCCAAGTTCATCACACCTGTCTGCTCTGCCCCTCTGAAGCCAGTTAGTCACTCGCTGCTCGGCTCAGGTGATTAGGCGGCCTGCTAGCTGCCTGAGAGGAAAGGGGAACACTTCAGACCGGGCCGGTAAACCCCAGTGACAGGTTCTGGACTCGGGCCCATGCAAACGAGGCGGCGCCAGCGGCTCAACCAGGTGAAGGTTTCAGTTGTGCCCAGAGGCTGGGAGACATGGCCGTCCGTTAGACTGGGGCGTGCCGCGCTGCACGGAAAGGACTGGGAATACTGGGAAAAGGACTGGGAATACATGAATATTGGAGAAAATCTGAATCTGCTGCTTCTTTTAAAACTTAAACTGCAAAAACATCAAAGTAACTTTTCAGCAAGACATGGCAATAATTACTGAATATTGATGAAAACGTTCTACTGGAAGATTATTATAACGAGAGATTTTTCATTAATCTACCAGAAGAAATGGGATTTTTTTCATCAACTTTCAAGAATT
Source organism: Poeciliopsis turrubarensis (assembly GCA_010277015.1). Classification (NCBI taxonomy): domain Eukaryota; kingdom Metazoa; phylum Chordata; class Actinopteri; order Cyprinodontiformes; family Poeciliidae; genus Poeciliopsis; species Poeciliopsis turrubarensis. The sequence continues at coordinate 11,184 of VMRN01000360.1, forward strand.
ACTGACTTAAAACAATCTGCTATGAAAGGCTAAAACTTTCCCTTTGTCTATTTTAAGTACAGTCAGATATTTGCACTAGGAACTCAGAAAACCTGGTCATATGTTGTGTTTTTGCAGTGCAGACAGATTGTCAAAGCCTCAGCGACGCTCTGATGAAAATAATCTTCACTGGCAACGATTTAAAAACAAGGAAGAAAATGAATCCTCAGGATTTTCAATATAATGACGTCAAATTTCATCCTCTGAATATTAATGTTGGATCATTTTTATAAAACACTGGAAATGAAAAAACCTTTAATTGCCTGTTTACTGGTTAATATTTTCCAACAGTTTGAGTTGTTATCACATTGTTCATTGTTCAGCTGTTTTCAGAATGATTTCCAAAGGAAAATTATTGTTTTGATTGGTAGAAATATAGTAAATATATATGAAGTGAGCAAAATAAACTCATCAGTAAAACAAAAGAAAAGCTGAGATTGAACAGAAAACATGTAAGTTTGATGTGACTCATTTAAAGCAGTCAGTCTGCAGTCTGGCTGTTTTCAGCCACGCCCAGATTTCACCTCTCAATCGCCTCAACATGTTGCAGGAGTTTGAACCTGGGAACGTTTTAAAGCCCAATCTGAGTCTGAAGACGAGGAAACTTCACGTCAGAAATCCTGCAGGTGTTGGACTCTCCTCTACATGCATGTAATAAAACGAAAAAGTGGTTGATTGTTATTCCCAACATAGTGGCAGCCAAAAACCATGAGAGAGAATGGGTTTCTGCAGTGTGTGTGTGTGTGTGTGTGTGTGTGTGTGTGTGTGTGTGTGTGTGTGTGATGAGGGTTTAGGCATGTCGTCTGCGAGGCCGTCCAACAGGCCTCAGGGTGCCTCAGTTAAAAGAGATAATTATCTTTTATCTGCTGTGTTGTGACGGGAGATTATGGTTCAAATTTACGATTGTTAAGGAGACAATGCAACACGCGGCAGCTGAGCTCCAAGTGGCATCAGAGGAGAACTCACAGACGGTGCAGCGCTCCAGGTCCTCACTAACAAAAGGAGAATGGGAGATTTTCACCCTGAAAAATCATTATTCAAATCCCATAATCATGTTTTGATCAAATGATTTTGTGTTTTCTGGATCTTGTTTGGGATTCAGACGCGCTGAAGGAGAAACGGATGGAAACATTTCAGAGATAAATGTCCAATTTGTTGCTAAATGAACATGTTGCTCTGTGAGCTGTGAGTTTATTCTGCTGGAGACTTTACATGCAAAACAGTTCATCTTCATTTTAATGCAGCTTCTGCTGCAAATATCTTAATACACATAAAATAAGCCAAAAATAACTTACAAGTAACTTTTCACCAGATGTAAAAGTTTGTTTTTCAGTTGAACTAAAACTTTTTATTAATATTAAAGAATTACTGACATAAAACAAACTTTGATATCTTGCTGGAAAGTTTCTTTAGTGTCTTATTTGAAGCGTATTGAGATCTTGTCACTAGAAACTAAGGCGGTTGGAAGGATTGTGTGTTTTTGCAGGCTGGACTGGACTGAACCTCAATCCACTGATGTTTCCAGTTAAACTCAGAATTTTCACATCAATGAACACAAACGTGACGTGAGGAACAAGAATCAGGATCATCTGGTCCTAAAGGGATCTTAAGGGTTGAAGATGAAAGTTTTCCAGCTCTGATGACAAAACAATATTATCAGCTTTTCTGCAAAAAGTGATGTTATATGATGCTATATTTCTGATAGCAGTGGAATGAATAAATATCCTGCAATGAAGGAAAGAGACTAACTGAGTTTTTAACAATCAATAAAGAAGAAAACTTACTGGCAGAATGACGGCGGAGCAGGTCAGGAGGAGAAACGGTGAAAACCCAGCAGCCTGAACACAACGAGGGAACCAGAGGAAGGAATCAGAGGAGATGATGTGAAGATTCAAACTGAGCAGCAGAGCGACCGAAAAGCACCAACCAGACGGAGAAATGAACTGAATATGGAAACATTACAATATCAACAAACAAGGAGAACATCAGAATCCACATTGGGAATTATCATACACTGCATTTCAAAATAAAAGCCCAGAACGTTCAGACTCAGATTTGGTGACCTGAACTTCTTTTCTGCATTAATTTGACAACAATAACTGAACTATTTGGTTCTTGTTTGATGTTTCTGTTTAGGCAACAAAACTCAACCTAAACTGACAAAAACTACATTTACAAAACCTATCTGCCTCTTTGATCTGCAGGTCGGAGGAAAGTTGATATGATGCAGAAACTCTGATGATAAAAATGGATCAGGAAGCACCTGCAGAGCCACCACCTGAGTCAGCAGCCCTGAAAACTGGAAACACGGAGGCCAAAGGAAATGCAGCACAAACAACCAATAAACCAGAAAAAGAGGAATTTGACGTCAGATCTGAGGTTATATTCTGGACCTCTGGGTTTTGAGACGCCACCTTGGAGTCGCTGCTCATGGTTTGGCCTGCGGCGACAGGAAAGTCTTTGGTTCTGGTCAGTTTGGCAGATTCCACTGGAATTTTAAAAGGGTTCATTTTCAGGTGAGAGGTGATGGAAAACATTCACAGCGTCCCGCAGCACTCTCATAATCCCCACAGAAAAAACCCAAATGCTCCATTTCTCTGCATGAAGGAACTGAGATGTTCTTCCGAACATCAAGTTCTGGGAGAAACAAACAAAGTCACAGATTTGTCCCTAGAAGCAGAAAGCTCAGCCTGCACCAACCTTCTGACCTCTGACCTCCCCAGAGAGGAAGCAGGTGAAAAGTGCAAATCTGACTCACTTAAAGTGTCACTGAGATGATCAATGGTTCCTGCACGGCTCTTCTTTTCAGATTTCAGCTTAATTAACGTCAGGAAGTTTAAATTATGTAGCAGCTTTCACAGATAATAGCAACAAAAAGAAAAACGAAAATAAATATTTACTGTAAAATCTAACAAGCTTGTTTTGCCTTTCAAGGCTTAAAAATGGTGGCGAAAAGTTATGAGCTTCACAGCGCAAAGGAACAGAAATCTGTTCCATCAAATTCACATTTTGAATGTTTTCGTTCGACTAAAGCACTTTAAGACAAACCCCTGGTTCGATGTCCATAATGAATATGTTTTGTGTAGGCCATTGACCCGACCTAACACAATAAATCACCTTTAACACCAACATTTTAACATAAACTCTGACAGTAGCTGCAAACCAGCAGAGATGAGTAACAATCATTGCTGTTCAATATAATCATCTAAATGATGAGACACAAGTATTCCTCAAACACGACCCTGAGGGACTCCACTGAGAAGCAGAATCTGATGAGATGTGGACCATCTTCAAGGTCAGTCGCTGTTGCCTGTTGTGGCCAAACCGGGCCAGAAAGTTCTCCAGTCTGCAGACTTTAACACGCCGCATTCACTGAAATCTGTTTCTTTAAAAATGTTTCTGCAGAAAAGAAAAAGTTTCCCAGCTGCTGCCGTTGCTAAACTCTTTGTGAAATGTTTTGTTCATGTCAGCGTTTCCCAGGTTTTCTATGGGTTTCACTAGATTCATGTAAGCGCAGCGCTCGGTGTGAACACACAGAATCTGGTTTGAATTGTGCGACGGGGGAAGAATCATTAGCCCACAGCTCACGACCTGCTTCCCCACACCTGACCACACTGACACATATTGGTCCCTCCGACTAACCAACATGGCTACAACAACAAAACATATTTTCTGTTTCATATGAAAACAAAGCAGATCATATCTGAAGACAGCAGGAGGTTTGACCAACTCTATTTAAGAGAAGGAAAAGGTGGGGTGAAAAAAGCACATCCTGCTTCCTGTGGTGCGCTCATCATTTCTCAATCTGCAGAAAAATAACCCAAATTTTAACCAGAACATTTATTTACGTTTGTTTCAAAGATGAGCTAATTTTCTGAAGTCGCTACAATCCTCCCCGACCGCGACCCCGCCTGACCCCGCCTGACCCCGCCTGACCCCGCCTGGAGACGGCGGCGAAGACGGACTGTCCCCGAGAGCTGATTACGCCCACAAATCTGTCATCGTGCTCACCTGAAAGACGAGAGGCAGACGCAGGAAGAGAGGGAGACGGAGCGCTTTGGGGCGACCGAGACGAGATCAAGAGGAGATCACACGGCGCTCCGTCCTCACCTGAGCAGGAGCCGCACCTCCAGTCACCCCTGGCGGCCGGAGAGGTCAGCCAGAGGTCATGGGGTTCCACCACAGGGCAAAGCTCGCCTCAATCCCTTTATACACACACGCACACAGCGCTTCATTCCCATCCCACATGCCCCCGTGACCTCACTATTAAAACACAGGAGCAAATCTCCCGATTGGTCACAGCGGCTCAGAAACAAATGATGCCGAATACCGAAGTTGTGCAGAGCGAGGAGGAGACTGCTGCTCACATTCCTACCAACTCACATCCCAACTTATACACATATTGAGTTTCTGGGAAGTCTTGCGGGGGGCGGGGATCTGCAGAGAGTTATGGAGACGTTCAGGTTGCAGAGAGCAGAAACGAATCCTGAACATCATGTTGGCATTAAGGAGGCTGCTTTTCAAAATCAGGTTTCTTAGCTTCATGTCATGTAATTCCCTCCAGTCACACCTGGACTGTTGCTCTGATTATTTCAGGCATGTTGGAGGATCCTTTAATCTCCATGGCAACCATTCAGGGCTGCCTAAACGCTTGCTGTCACCAAGCGCCGCCCATTTCCACAAACCTCCTCGTCTGAGCTACAGGAGCTACTTCTGCAGCTCATTGAAATTGACGCTAATTTCAAGGCATCAAATTGCAAAATCAAATTTGTTTTGGCGAAACTGAACCACCATGTTGGTGGGAAAACAGCTCACAGTGTGATGAACCAGGGCATCAAGTCCAACAGAACAACAAAGAGCAGGAGAAAACCTGAGATTGACCAGGAACTGCATGAGGCACCAGACATGTCTTAGCTTCCAGATAGAAGGAAGCTAAGATATTGTTGCTCGGTCTGCTGCAAGTGCAATAATAAATAGCACTAATATTTATCTGACCCATCTCTTTTTCAAAACTATTACCAAGAGCCAATCCTGGAGTCTTTACCATGTAGAGGTTTAGCTTAGCATATCCAAAGCAGACTCAGCACAGATGGACCAACTCATGAACAGACGCTCACAGAACGGTAGAAATAAAATCTCTATTCTGCGGGATGAAAGCGATCAGAGCAGATTCCTGATGTTTTCCACAGCTCATGTTTCAGATTCACCACTTCGCTCAAATGAGTAAAAACTGAATTTCCCTTCATCCTACATGAGACAACCATCATAATCTTTCTGAACATAAAGTGAAAAATGAAATAAATATTCCCCGGCAGCTTGTTCACCGAGTCCATCGCCTTCCTGCCTTCCAAGATGGCCGCCAGCTACAACGCTCCCAGAAGTGTGACGTCAACTAAGAAGTACGTTGGACTGTATGACATACAGTTATGAAATATCATTTGAAGCAAGACAATGTGATGCAATTCAAAATGAACTGATATGAAACAACATGATAAAATATGAGATTATCCCATAAAACAGGATCAATCTGATCCTCGGAGTGAAATTCTCCCTGAATGATGTTCATAATCACCTTAAAACTCACATCCTGCTTCACATTTAAGAATCTGTTTTATCTTTGGGTTTATTACAGATTCTGTTAAGAATCGTGTAATAAAAACAGGAAACAGAGTCTGAGGCTGTTTGTCCGTCAACTTGAGCTTTTCAGTCTCCGTCTGTTTTATGTCGGAATAAATCGCAGTTTGTGTTTTCACAGCTAAAGTTTCTAAAGTTTTCACAGCTCTTTTTCTTCATGCTGTTTATTCTCTGATCACCAACTAACTTCTGACACTTTGACCAGATTTTATCCGGGGGCGTCAGAGTAAACAGGGCACAGCGCTCTTAGCAGGTTTTCAATTACAATTTTCACATTTTTAATGATTAAAGTTGTTTTTTATCCAAAACAGTAGGATTACAGTATAATACCGACAATATGAAGGTCAGAGGAGATCCTAACAATACAAATGTAGATGAAAATACAGAAAAATAAATTACTGATAAATAATTAAAAGACAAACTCCCAGCTGGGCTGACCTGCACCAAGCAGAAAGAAAACTGAGGAAACTGCGACGGCTGCAGTTTTGTGCGGACTTGTTTGTACATTAATCTGCGGCAGACGCTGCCTGTGAATTCCTGGTATGATAATGATGTCAGAAAGGTTAAAGAGGTTTGAAACACTTAAAATTCTGCTCTGGAGTCAACAGAGGCCGAAAACTTCAGCAAGGGTTCAGCATGCAGGTGAAGGTAGGAAGAGCTTCGGCTGCAGGTTTAGTCTGTTTGCAGTTGATAGGAAAACGTTTTATTGTGACATGGAGACGTTTTTGATTCGCAGATTGAGTGAATTTTGAACGCATTGGACCTTCAGCTGCAGGGCTGCTGATAAAACCTGCAGGTTCCTGTTCGGTCCTGGCTGAAGACTTGAAGCATCTCATGCTACATAGATATCACAAGTTTCATTTCATGACTTTATTATGAGTAGTATCAGGAAATTGTGCAGCTTTAAATCCAGAAAACATGGAGGAACCTGTATTTATGTAGAAACAGGATGAGACAAAAGCACCTTCAGTCGTGCCGTTTGACTTGTTCCTCCATCGCTGCTGTTTATTTCTTGTCTTCCTGTTTGTGCTCCGCTGACCTGAAGCTGTTCCTGCAAACGCAGAGCAACAGAACAGGAGCAGAACAGCTTCACGTATGTCTGAATATGAGCACAGAGCTGTGTGTGTATGTATACATATGGCCGGGCGTCTCTGGTTGTGGTTTTGTGGGGAGGTGAGTGGGTGGGGGTGTGCAGCGCGCCGGAGATCACACAGCACAGAAACACAGAACAGACGGCTCTCGACCACAGCGCTAACATGTCAACAGAGATTAAACTAGTTTATTATTTTCAAAGAGCAAAAAAAAGAAAAAAATACGAAACAAAAAAAGCAGTCATATTTTACACTAGTGATTATTATTAATTTTTTACAACCATTCAGTCTGCATAACATAAAGAAATAATTCTACATCTTTGTTTCTTTCGTATTTTTGGTACTCTGATTTATACATACAAATAACAAATACAGAAACTTTTTTTCACAATGCATATAATCTGTGGGCAGAAACAAAGTCTTTCAGGTGATCCAATGTATGTGTGCATGTGTGTGTGCATGTGTGTGTGTGAGCGCTTCAACACAAACCAATTGCCCAAGACGTATAGCACATCCAAAAAATAAAATAAAAAGGAAAAAAATCTAATAAAATAAGAGCGGCCGGCGGCCAGAGGCGCCGGGTCTCTGCAAACTTAATGCGACACATTTCATGCAGGCAAAATCTGAGGCCTGCCCTGTCAAAGTCTTTCCCTCTCGCTTCTTTTCCTCCTCCGGGACTCGGTGGACTCTCAGCACCTGCTGCCACTCGTACCCTTCTAGTCGTTAGCTGCCCAGGGGCAAGTTTCCTTTTTTTTACTTAATTAAAAAGTCTTCATTAAATGTACTGTATTTCATACAATTTGTACAAATATGATCAGTCTGTCCTCTTCTTCAGCTCAACAAGAGGAAAGGAAAGGAAGCAGAGAGGGATGGGATCCTGTTTCACAGGCAGAAGGTGAGGAGATGCGGGTCGCAGGGTCTGGGCGCGTTGCGGTGGAGGAATGGCTTTTTACACAATGGAGCTCCGTGTTGGGCGGAGTCTGTGGCTGCGGCGGTGGAGGAGAAACGTCCGCTGGAAAAACAGAAACCTTCCCCCTGGAGGTCAGTGCGCCGCAGTCAGTTCGAGTCTGCAAAGCATTTACATCGCAGAGGTACACTTGGGTTTTAGAAAAGTAAGACAGAACCGAGGAGAAAGGATCCCGCTTGGGTCAAACCGAAGAGTCTGGAGCGGAGGTACCGATGGGGGCGCGGGGCGCCGGGGCCTTAACCCATGGCTGTCACCATACTGGAAGGGTGGTGGGGGGCGAAGGGGAGGCTGGAGGACGGGTGCATGGGTGTGGGGGTGGTGAGCATGTGGCTGGAGTGCGAGAAGGGGGGGAAGGAGGACATGTGGCGGGACAGAGCGGCCGGGCTGAACGAGCTGCTCTTGTCCATCAGGCTCTTGGAGAAGTCGTCCATGTTGTCTTGGGACTTTTTGCTCTTCTTGGACTTACTGGACATCTTCCTGTTCCGGGTCTGGATGCCTTCCTTCTTCATGGTCAGAGGTCGGTTGATCTGCTCTCGAAAGGAGACAGAAAGACGGCAGATTAGTACTTTGTCTTGAGATGTGAAGATGAAAAAACAAACATTTGTGACCAATTTGTGGCTGATGCATTTCAGAAACTCGACTCGTCCATTTCAGGCTGGCTTCTAGATTTATATCTTAAGCTGAAACATTTGCAGCTGTGGCGTTTCCTCTGAGAGAGAGGAGGACAGACAGAAGATGGAAGTGGGACGGATGGAAGCCATTCAAGCAGAGACGATGCCGGCCGGCTGACCGGCCAAGTCCTTGTTCACTTGACCATGTTGGGCTAAAATGGCTCCAGCTGCCTTTACCTACAGGTTGAGATGATGAGACTCTGGAAGCAGGATTGGGATTCAAAATAAAGTCAGCATTTTTCAGCTGACTGTCAATGATTATCGGAGGGCAAAGATCTCCTCTGGTTTCTTCCTCCATCCTGTGACTCCACACGGCGGGGGGAGCTTTCTGCGGCTATGAGCTACGCTACGTAACGCCAGGCGAGCCTTTCCTCTTTGATGCCTGAAACTTCAAACGTCTGAAGCCATTGACCACCTGAGGAACGACAGCGAGGCGTTCACACCCTGCCCTACTGTCAAACCTCAGGCTGTGACAGAGGTGTGAAAACTAAACACACTGTGAGTCTCTGAGACGGAGCCCCGCCTCACTCAGCGGGGTCTGCTGGAGGTGCAAACACAAGCTAGCTTAATGCTAATGTTTTGCATCCTAATTAATCCTAATCCTGACAGATCTATCCAGAATTCACTCCAAGAATCTGGAATAGGATTCGAGCTCCAACACAAATCCAGACTTACTCAAATAAACCAATTTGAGAATTACTGAGTCAAAACCGGCTCAGTACTGAAATGTATGCAGACACATGAGACTCTCCCTGTGGGCTTTTCAATGCTCAATCAGCTGCTAAATACAGAAAATACCAACTAGAAATAATCACTCCGCCAACATCTGGCGCCCCCTCTGGCGTGGCGCCCCTGTGTAGCGCAGCGCCACTTTTTACACCACCGACTCAGAGGTTGGGGTCAGTTCAGATGCTAATAAGTAGCTGGAAAATCTTCTTCTTCTCTGTGTTTAACTCACTCTCAGTCTGCTTTCAGTGGCGAACCATCGGCCAAGAGAAACATGGGAAAGTGATTTAAGAGAGGCCGTTTGCGTGACAAGCAGGGCAGCAGGGCGGAGAGTCTCTGCCTGCACACTGGGATATAAGCAAACTCTGTCAGAGGAGAGGGGAGGAAGAGGAGGGAGAAGAAATTACCTACATGTGGCCTGAGAGCAGTTAGTCTGCTTATTATTATTATTAGCTGGAGCTACAATGGCGGTTTGATTGGAAGTGACAGCTTTGTGCAGCAGAGGAGAGATAAACGAGTCCCCGGGGTGTCCGTCCTGTAGATGTGAAATGCTGTGGTAAGACACCAAGCGACCCAAAACGAATCAGGCAGATTGGTGTTCAGAGGGAAACCAAGAGGGTGCAAACACCCAGAGAGAGAAAACCCGCCCAGAAATTAATCTAATTTTAATTATTATTTAAAAGCAGGCAGGCAGGCTGCAGGTTGAGTCACTGCGCTGCCAATAAATCTGACTTTGTGTTATCTCTGCGCACGGAATCCTCTGCAGGGACAAGTCAGATCAAATATTCACAGGAAGAAGAGTCCAGGATGAGGATGAAATATTCAGCAGATCCTGAGCAGGTTTATTACTTACATTGTGCAGCTTGAAGTAGAGGCCGCAGGCGTTGCACACCGGGTCTCCGTTGGCGTTTCTCCGCCACAGCGTTGTCGTCGTTGTCTGGCAGTTTGCGCAGGACGTCCCTGCCCGCCTGGCTGCAGACTGCACAAAGACCACGAGTCAGGTGACCGGAGCGACAACCAATCAGCTTCAAGAGTCACACAAACAGTGCAGCTGAATCCACCGGCCTTTACAGTCATTACATACATGCGAATAAACGCAGCAGAAACTTCAGATTTCCTTTCATCGCAGATCAAAAGCACAAGTTATTTCCTCTCTAAAACACTGAAGGCTTTTATTTTCACTGTATATATTTTCCATCTCTTTATGCATAGAAGTGAAAGCTGAACATAGTTTAAAGAGCACAAAGACAGAAATGGCAGAAAAAGAACTGCTTTCACTGGGGCTCTAAAAATAGCAAGATGGTCGCATAACTGAGAGAATAAATATTGACAGAAGACATAAAAGCTCATCTGATTCAACCTCCGCTCTGCTCGATTCACACGTCAAACAATTACAGCCAAAGTTTGTTAATGCAGGAGAAACGCTGCAGACTGAGCGCATGCAGCGCCTTGACATTGATGTTATAATCTCGAAAAGCAATCAATACCTACGGGTGACCGCAGAGGACAAGCCAAAAGCGAACGACTACATTATCTGCTGGAGGCGTTTCCAATTCTGCGGCTGTCGGCCTAATAATCCGCCGCGTGCTGGGATTAACCAATCAGAGAGCAGCAGACTTTGAGTCCTTTCACATGTTTTTCTTTTTACTTTCCTTTCTGGAATTTGATTAGTGCAGCGCTGGCCTCCAAGAATAAATCAATATTTATTGAATTAGCCTATTAAAACGCTGCGCATCGCAGAGATATTTTAGCGGGTTTAAACAAGCGCAGGCCGTGCGCCGCTCCGGACAGCCTCTGTGTTTTGACTGCGCCGTTATCTGCGCCGCGCAGACATCCGGCAGCCTTTCCTCTCCATTCCTTCCCTGAGACGTCGGCTTTTCACATTAAGGCCGGAGGAATAAGTCCAGAGGCCGCAGAGCAGGGCTGGCTGCTCACCTACTGCTTCCTAACGCTTTTCATTTTCACTAAATCTAGGGAACTCCTTTAAGCTCATAAATCATGAGGGGGTTTCCCTGCAGATGAACCTCAACCTATTTTTCTGGAGCTCAGTGCATGCAGCCACATTCAGCTGCAGAAGAAGCGACTTAAAATACACATGAGTCCTTTTTGCACACAGCAAAATCCATCTTTTTTTTATTATTATTATTAATCTGTATTATTTTCAGATAATGCAGTAATTTTTTTCTAAGGTAGTATCTGAAAACAGAGACCTGCACTTGCCGAGTCAATTTCCTGCAGCTAATAGGCCTACTTCTTCCTGGATAGAGGGGGAAACAAACACAGAGAGAGACGGAAACGTCATCAGCAGAGAGGAAAATGTCGGTGGAGGAACGTACCAGCCGCCGCTTGGGCTTGATGAGAGGGCGGTTCTGCCCGTTCATCTTGTGATACAGGCCGCAGGCGTTGCACAGATAGTGGCCCGTACCGTCCCGCCGCCACAGCGGGGTGGACGTGGCCCCGCAGTTCACGCACTCTCTGCCTTCTGTGTGCGGGAGAGCGCACACACACACACACACACACACACACACACACACACACACACACAGAAATAAAAGATAAAAACACGGACACGGGGTCAGGCGGAGGCGGAAACATAAAAATCATGTTGATGTCATAATCAGGGCTGGCAGGAAAAATATCCGTTAATATTCTGACAAAACAGGAATTCCATGATCAATTTTAAAAATACAGGAAACAATAAACATATTGTTGGATTTTTAAGGTCCTTAAAACCACAAAGCTAAAGTCTCTAACAATATGAAACATTTCGGATCATTTTAAAAACATCACAGTTTCTCTTTCATTCACCATCTCATAACAACATGAATATTTTCAGCGACAGTTTTTCCCTCCGGCCTGATCTGATCTGACGGCGACCCTGAAACCGAAACGCGGCTCTCGCTGCAGCCGCGCATCGATATTTGAAAGCAGAGAGAAGCTTTTCATGCAGCCACACTTCCCTATTTAATAAGTCACACACACACACACACACACACACACACACACACACACACACACACACACACACACACACACACACACTCACACACACTGCTTTAGATGTGTGGCAGACACACAGGCACCTGAGAAACTGTGTTTCTCTCTTTCTCTTTTGACTTTGCAAAAGAAAGAAAAATCAAACAGGAAGAGAGAGAGAGAGAGAGAGAGAGAGAGAGAGAGAGAGAGAGAAAGAGAGAAAGAGAGAGAAAGACTGATTTCATTTGAAATAAAGGAGAAAATGTGCAGAAAAATCTCCTGAGATCTGAAAATATTCTGTAAATTCCTCCAGTTTTATCTCCATTGATCCTGGAATTAAAATCTTTATTTGCATTTTAATCCCGATGATATGGATCAACTAATCCAGCGCTGATTTTAATCTCATTACAGAAAACTGGCTTTTATCTGTTCTCATAATAATAATAATAATAATAATAATAATAATAATAATAATAA
>VMRN01000361.1:0-58042 GCA_010277015.1 Poeciliopsis turrubarensis
TCAGTAACCGGGTCCCCCCTCAAGTTTGAAACTTTTTTTTTTTTTTTGTCAACGAAGAGGAGACGGACTCCGATTACACGAACAGCAGCGAACTTGTAACTGATCCCACAGCCCGCGAGGGAAGAAAACACTATTTTAATAATTCACAAATCTGCGCCTGGCGGCTTTACGGTTACAGAGCAGCGAAAAGGAAGGGCAGTGAGACTTGGACGCGTTTTATAGCGGACATCCAACAACAACAAAAAAAAAAATATGAAAAGCATGTTGTGAAGCGACAGGGATGAAGAGCTGAGCGACTGTGTTGAGATCAAAGCTCGTCAAACTCCTGCGTCCGACCGAAGGTGAGTGCTGTGATCTTAACGCTCCGCAGGTTTTCAGTGAAACATCTCCCCACCAAAGATGGGCAGCAACATTACCCGTAAACCTCCTGTCATCAACAGGCCTGGCCTCTCACTACAGCTGTGCAAATACGGGTTCGATAAAGGAGGTCAGTCGTTAGCGAGCGAACTCTTGTCTTATCTGCTTGGTTAACGGCTGTTTGGAACGTGACGAACGCCATGTTTAACGGAAGTAACGGTCAACACTTTTGATTGAGACATCATGTTGATGAAGACAGCCCGCAGCTGTCTTGGGTGGGAGTGTGCGTGTGCGTGCGTGTGTGTGTGTGTGTGTGTGTGTGTGAACCGTCGTGTTTGCTCGGTTTACTTGGCTCCTGATGAAAACTGCACTGCTTTGTGGTAAATGTCAGTGATTCATGTTGAAAGTCAGCTCCATGTTTTTACCCGTGTCCCTCAGAGTCTTTGTCATAATCAGCCACAAAAAAGCTGCCAAACTTTTGAGTTTCTGGGTCATAAAACTGCAGTGGCTCTGAAAGCATGCGTGCCCTTTGAACCTATTCAAAACTGAACTTATGTTGTTCGTATGGGGTTTCAAATGTGCCAAAAATATTTGACCTATGAATATTTCTTGTCCAGTACTTATCTGTTTTAAATAATAATAATAATAATAAAAAAAACACTGTTAACTAGAAAGTTGAGCATTAAACTATATAATTTCTTCCTAAAAGTGAGCAGTGCGTTTAATATTTTTACAATGTGTGGTGTGTTATTATACTACATCCCAGTTGTACTCGGAACTGAAAAAGTCTGCTATTACTTACAAAGGCCGACATTGCATTTCAGTAAGGTCATTCCTTACATTAATGGTGGTAAGATGTGGCGGAAACATGTTTTGCAAGACATACATACATCAGTGGATCTAAAATCAATTTGTAGTGCCTGCAACTCTAAACTGAACAAATTAAAAGCTGTCTTCCTATCGAAACTAGATCTTAAAATAATGTTTATTAGACATACTGCAAACTGCATGTATGGGTGCTGCCATATTGAAATCCCAACTTCTTAACTTCTAAAGCTGTTGCCTTTCGTTTGAAGTTAAACCCAGTTAGTTCTGACTTCCTAGATACCAGGAATGTAGCATTATTATTATTATTATTATTATTATTATTAAATTACAAAATTTTGTTTGGAAATTTAATAATAAACTGAGTAAATGCATAAAGACATGATTTCAATATTTACTTTTTCATTTGTTTATGTCAGCATTATTACAGGTTAAGATTTTAATTATCAAAAAATGAGAAATTCTATATTTACATTCAGTTTATGCACCTTTCAATGGCCGTTAAGTAGAAAAAGCGCAAAGTAGCAGCAAATAAGAAGCACAGCTGGCAAATTTGTTATGAACTCTTCTTGAAAGGAACATGTACACGATTCTGTCTTTAAGGATGATAAAAAAAATGAAACTTTTTAGCTAATTTTTTTTTTTTTTTTAGCCCACAGCGAAACATGGAGGTGGCAGCATCACGCTGAGGTCAGCCTTTTCTGTAACACAAAAATGTTGATCAAAGTTGATTTGATCAAGCAAACATAGGGAAATGCTACTGTGGAATGAAGAACAGGCAAAAATGTCATGTGCAAGGCTGGTGGAGACGCTTCCCAATACATGGGAAGCTACAACTCCAGTGAAAGTCTACAATGCACCTTAGACTGAATATGAATGCACACCCCACACCTTTCAGATTGCATGCTTCATTTTCCTTTCACTTCACAATTATGCGCTACTCTGTGTTGATCTGTAAAACATATTGCAAGTTGCGGTTGCACCATGACATCTTACTACTAGAAAATGATTTCATTTGTAGTGATTTCATCAAGACCCATCCAACCAACGGCAGATTACGAAACGTTTCATCCCCACCAAAATAATCCTTATGCTTTTGGGGGCTAATCCAAAGTTTACTCCAACCAATGCTGTAGACGGGGGCAAGACATATTGGTTGGCAAACAGTAATATGTTTTGTAACACATTACTGTTTACATTGTGAAAGGCTTTACTCAACAAAACAAGGCCTGTGTGCATATGAATGGCCCCTCTGTGCAGGCAGGGCTCTGGCAGGTAGCAGTGCACATTATCATGCACAACCCAGACAGACATGTCAAATGAATTACAACCTGGGATTTGGACCCTGGAGTTGGACTCGCTCCGTGCATTAGCTGTGTCGGTGGTGAAAATGATTTGCCGTTTTTCAGCCTGCTCTGTATTTCAGTTGCCAGGGCTTCCTTTGTGTCTGGCAGCCGCAGCTGTCAGTCGGCAGAGCTGAGAGAGAATTTGAGAGCCATTGGAGTATTGTTATATAATAGCAGATATTTTGTGTGTGTGTGTTTTTTTTTTTTTTTAGGTTTATTTAATAGGAACAGACATAATTCATAGATGTGAAGACCAACACGTTCCCAATGCAGGTATCTCGTTTGAGGTCATCTGAATCAATTGGGTTATCATTGGTGCAAACAAATTCCCACCACTCGCAGTCTGTAGATGCATGACAGCACGGGTACGCACTTTGAAGCTTCTATTTAGTTTAATAAAAATTAGATAAAGGTTAGCGACACGTGCTTTGACGTGTGAATGAGGATAATCTTTTAATTTCGTCATTTCTTTTGAGATTCAAATCTGTTGCCTCTATCAAAGAACCTGCAGCACATATTTCATTTCCTCTCTGTGGTGCAGTCTTCAGAAAAAAAATGAACCATTAGGTCAAACCTCAGTGACGGTCAGAACTAGGAATAGAAATAGCCTGATTAGTCAATTTCTGCTTGGTACTGTAGAGGCGTCTACAGTGTTTTATAAGATGTGATTTCCAGGGAGAATGCATTGTTAATGCTATGAACCTTGTTTGAGCGAAAAGTTCAAACTTAAAGTGGCAACACTTGCCAAAGAAATCAGATACAAGTAAAGTCTTAAGCATGAAAGAGGAAAAAAAAAAACATTAGTTGAAATTGGAAACCTTATAGTCTCGTCTGGTTTTGTTGCACTGATGAAACTCATTGCATTCCTGTAAATGTTTAACCTTTATGTTGTTGGTATGGCTAAGGGATTTTTACTGTCACATAGTAGCAGTGGTGGTTTTTGATATCGGCTATATAGTTTCCCGTCAAGGGCGGTGTTTCATTGGGGGGCAACACAAGCACTTTTAGTGACGTTCAGTCTGTAGAGATTGGGGATTGTAAGAAAACATGTCCAATAATGTTTATCTAATGCAACATTTCCAATTTAATTTTAAGGACTACGGGATGCATTTGATTTGACAATTTCGAGTTCAAAATCTACAGATTTAAAACACAGGTTGTGATTCATTGAAACTTTTTATTCAAATTCTGAAACGAGGTATCAAGATACATTGAGAGAAAAATGAAGACTGTAATATATTTACTGTGACTCCACAGTGATATTTAAAGTTATTTGTGAAGCATTGTTTGTGTGAACAAAAAGGGTGAAGGTTTTGCTTTCTGAAAAATATTGTCGAGTTAAGAGGCAGTTCTCGTCCATAACAGCTAAAATTAAAGACAATAATCGGTTTTGTAGTTATTGAAAGTGCTCAGATTTTTTTTTGTGTCTCATTAGAAGTGGACATGACTTCTCTTCTCTTTCTCTTTGCTGTTATTATGAGCTTTAGACAAGAAAACACGATATCAGAAACTTGCATTGTGATTCTATGTAAACTGTGAAATATAAGAAAATGGTTATATTTTATCATTTTATATTTCCAGCTGAAGTTAGTCAGACGTCGTTTCCCCTTAAAGAGTGCAAAGAAACATAAACGATTTGAAAGCATGCCACTTTCATTTTTTTAAAAAAGAGGAAATGCATTTTATAACTAGCAGAAGTCATAGATTTCAGGTCCCAGCTCTAACATTGCATAAGTTTTTAGATGGTTAAAAATCTCAGCGCTCTTTTGCACTCACTCAAATATTCCAACTGGGACTACAAAAGATGGCTAATAACATAGATCTGAAACAATTCAAATGCTTTCTAATGGGGGAAAAAAAAAAAGCTTCTTAATCTGATGACTCTGTAGCCAGAAAAGCATCAGATTTAAAATCTATTTACAGTAGATTTCAGCCAGAGCTGGTTCTAATGACTGCTTGCTTTTTCCTAATTAATGAAAGCTTTATGCCTCACAACTGCTCCGTCACTGTTCAGCACGGCATGACTGAGAAAGACGATAAATAAAACAACAATACTTGCACAGCAGGATTAAGCAGGGGCTTGTAAGCCTCATCTATGTATATTGCAGTGTAACTGTGTCCCGAGTACATCCCCTTCTGAGCATTTTTTTTGTTTATTTATTTTTTTCAAAATGGGACAATACCGTCACGTTGTGCAGCACTCCCTGTGCTGCGTTATTAAGAGCAAAACCTCGAAAACCTCCACAGTAAACCTGGAGATGTTGTCGTTCCTGCTGAGGAGAATCCATGGTAACTCATCGCCACGACGAGAAAGGTGTTTGACCTTCTTTCACAAGCCAATAAAGTCCAACTGGAAGCAGTGGTGGCCCCTGGAAACATGAAACACTCTCGCGTTTTCGGAGCCTCGGCTGATCTGAAAGCACGCCGCGGCCCCGACGGGCTAACACCGTGACATTGTTTGAAATAATTGAGCCGCTGATGGAGTCCGCTAATAAAACCGGACTCATTTTGGATTCCACTTGAGTCATCTGTTGACTCACAGTGTCCTTCTCAATTTTCCCTGATCGCTATCTGCGTTGCTCCTGCAAACCCGAGCACGCTTGTATTTGTCAGCCTATTACTCGCCAAGTTAGAAAATTATGCTCTCTGTGCTTGAGGTGAGGACAATTAGTCATAATGTGTGCCTCTCTTATGGTGGCCTTAATTAAAATGTCAAAGGCCTTGACGTAAGTCATAGCTCAAGCACTGGTTAGCCCCTTGATTATGTCTTCCATGATCTGCAGAGCTGTTAAGATGCTAATTATACTGTAAATAATATATAATTTAAAATGTAGACATGCCAGTTAAAGTGACTTTACCTAAGAGTGGGCAGCTCTGGCGATTACTTCTTCTTCGTTTTTTATTATTATTATTATTTTTTTTTTGTACCTTTTATTTCAAATGAGCTTGCTTGTACCCATTAATTAACAATCTGCTTATGCATTTTAATACACGAACAAGTGTTGTGAGTGAGCACTGTGCTGGGCCTCAGGCTGTGCAGCAGCCACTGTATTTTCAGCCTTATTACACATGCCTAACACTGACTGATGTTCCCAAATTAATGCCAGTAGCTCATAGCCACTATCTCTTCCTATATGTGCTGAGCCCAGCTTTTATCCTGGTCTCTCATCTTTTTCCCCAACCTGTTGCGCAGTGGCAGCCCGCTCTCGGCCTCAAGTCTATTTTAGTTCAAATTGGCAGGCTGAATTATTAAAAGCAGATCCATTATGTGCCCGTGTGTTAATTATTAATTGTTCAGTGGGCTTCTGGCAGATCTGAGGAAACCGTTAAAGGGAAGAGCAAAGTATTTGAGCTGAAGACACTGATTGCCAACTGACTGCGAACGGTTACTGCATTAGGAAATAAAGATGACGGGGCCATAATTACAATGCAAAGATCCAAAGCCAGGGTTGTTTTATGCACTCAGGAGCATGCTTCATCTGTTCCAGCATTGCAGTTGCTCCTCACAAGTCAAACCTGCTACACAATAATGAGTACAAACACATAGGCCTGCCGGAGACGGTTTGGTAACACATGCGATGCTTCGAGCTGCGAGTATCCATTAGCAGTCAGCACCGCCTCCGTTACGCAACATCTCAAGAGAAGAGAGGAGAAGAGTGAGACTGCAAGACTTGATGAGAGATGAAATTGCAGCATGCGCTTTGTCCTGAAATCCTGCAGCCCGAATCTCCAACAGCAAAGTGGTTCCAGTTGTGCAGCTCACTGAAGTGGTTACGTGTCCTCTCAGAACACAAAGCGCAGATGTACTTTATAGAACAACCGGGATTTTCTATTGTGTCTTTTAAATGGAAACAGATTATAAAGCCAAAGGGAGGGATAGAATCTGTGGAGAAAGAGGAAAATAATTGAGCAGACGTCTAATACCTTTGGTCCCGATTAAACAAGTCGCTTTTTATTGCAGCTTGATTTGGAGTATCTGCTGTCATGTTTGTTTGTTGTACATGCAGCTTTGCAATGCAAAGGGAGTCAGAGCACGGGTCTAAGAGATTTTATCGTTCGCTAAAAAGGACCTTTTTAGAGATTTGTGTGGACCTGAATCTGTTGTGTTGTAGGAGAGACATGCCTGACCCATCCGCCTGACCATGAGGACTTGATTTCTAAAGCTGCCAGTATTTGCAAATCCAACAGCCTGTTTCATGTCAGACGGCGGTTAAAATTCAAATGCACAAAACAGCAATTTGATGCTCTTTCTTTCAGCCTTCCTGTTGTCTGCTGAAAGTTTTGCTCTCTGCCAGTTTTTCTTGCTCACTCGCAGCCTGAATGAACCAAAGCAGTACCTCGATATGTCGAAGAAAATACATTTTGCTGTTAAATAGCCTCTTGCATATCTGTGCTTCATAAGGCTTCCTTCCAGACACCTCTATGATATTAAAATGGTTGTCACCACTAATCACCCTGCTTAGTAACATTTAGCTCAAATAGAAATGAGTCCCTTTTTTAAATTTCCAATGAGCTGGTCACTAGTCAGGGCTAATTAAGCTGAAAATTGTCTGTTTTCCTGCCATCAGCTTATATATTTCTATTTTATCAGTGTGTGTAGAATTCATAAATTTTCCACCAAAAAGGTCAAGCATGAACTTTTTATTATGCAATAAAGCTATTCAGAAGCACTACTCTGGTTTCAGCAGACAACTTCCAGGAGCTATCCTCTAATTGTGAAGAAGTATTTAACCTTCCCCTATTGCATTTTTCAAATCTTGCATCTTCTTGTTTCCTGCCTGATTACAGGACATTTTCCACTAGCAGTTTGTTTTTAAACCACTCTGTGTTTTTTGTTTCCTTGGTGTATTATTATTATTTTTATGGCAGAATCAGTTGTTGGAAAAACTGTAGAAACATTTTTATTTGTTTGTTGTTGTTATGTTGTACCCTACTGTTTAGCTTCCTGAGTTTCTCCCCGTTAAATCATATCTTTTAATGGGCTTTTTGTACCTTGTTGGATTCATTGCTGCTTAAAGAATTTTAACTGGTAATTCTGTTGCTTTCAATTATCTTTCATTAAGAATGCAAGATCATTGACCGCCAATAAAAGGAGCTGGGAAGTAGGGGCGCACTGATCGATCAGCTGGTCAATCAACCCCATTTTCCTAAATTTTGGGTGATTGGCGAGCGGCTGATGCCTACATGTGAAACCGATCTTATGCACCAATCTTATTTACATTCTAATAGCCACAAAGCTGCTGCACACTTTATTGGTGGTTTAAGGTTTTCAATTACCTCAAACCATGTGGTTTTGTAATGTGAAACATTAAAAACTAAAGCAACTGATTTTTGATGTTTAGTTAATTTAGTAGTTTGAACAGCAATGCTCTAAACGTTTCATTTATATTTGAGAGCACGACCTCATGTTCAGCTAAAACAAGTTTGTGTTGTTTCACATGTACTGATCAATATTAAAGAAAAGATTGGAACACTGAAAGGGTATTGTGACGTCATAACAACCCAACAGTGTCAGTTTAGAAAGAATCGGTTTCTGCCAAAATCCAGAGTCAGCAGTTCAGACTTTTTTATTTTACCTTTTACACAAATGTATATATATATAGTGGTCGTCCAGAAAACTGCAATCGGTGCAATCAACCTGAATGTACTTTATACATTGTACAATGTACAACCTTAGGAGCTTATTTTAAACAACAGTCCTTTTAATTTGCTTAAATATGTGTAATTTTGGAAGCAGTCATTTAACTCACATTTTAGGTGATAAAAGAATCAGTATGTATGCAAGTAATCAACTGAAAGAGTAATTATTCTCTTCTCTAACAAACTTCATCACTTCTAGCCAGGTTGCGTGCCAGCACTGGGAAAAGGAGCTGACCCTTTGTTTTAAGGACTGCTATTGTTGTAAGGTAATATTGTTCTCTTATGCCAGACTGGAAACAGGATATCTGTTCATATGCGGACATCGTAGCCAGTGCATTATTCTGTTCTGTAATTAATGGTGAGCTGACTTCCGCTTCTGAATGAGCGACATCCTACCCAACGCTTAGTCCATTCACATGGAACAAGTTATATTTCAAGGTGCTTGGTGTCAAAATGGGATTTCCCAATCATCTATCCACTGAAAACAATCATGAATTTCAGGGACTTCCCCCAAGCAGGCTCATATTTTTCACTGGATTAAATAAATTAAAATGAAAAGTAGACAGAATGCTCTCATAGTCTTCAGCAGATTTACATTTTGCTCTAACATCAGCATGTTTTTGTTGTTGTTGATGAAACTCATTGATAATTTTACAATCTCAAATTTGAGTTAATTGGAGAAAGATATTACAGTCAGTAAATTCAAAATGCTGTTTTTAAAGTTTACTATGGTTATTTAAAATGGCTAAAATTAGTGTGATGGGGAAAAAGTACATCTGTAAGGAGGTAAAAATACTCATAATGCTGTGCTCTTCTTATTACATCATTGCTGTACTCTTCCCTCTCGACTTGCAAAACATCTTTGCTTGTTTAAATGAGTTTAATTTCTCCCAGTTTAAATTAGCTCTCATTAAGCACCTTGATAATCTCAGACTCTCCTGCTTTATGTTTCTGCTGTAAAACTGCTGTTGTGTAAACACACGCTTTTCCACCAACTTTTCAAATAATCTGCTCCTGTTTAAGTGATTAAATATACTGGTAAATTACATGAACTCTTTCTATGCACTTACCCACCAAGTCTTTCATTGTGTGTGTTTGACATTTGCTGTTTCAGCAACAGTTAACACCGGGAGAGAAAAGACGCCGATGGGTAAATGGAAGCAGACGCACCGTAAAGGTCACTGGCCCGGCTCAAACCGCTAACCTGTTAGACCGTACGCGAGTTGGACAACCACGTTAACCACTGCTTTTGAAATGCCAATGACTGAAACCGTGAGGGGATTACAAAGCTTCTCTGTTTTGTTGCTGCGTGTTCTGGTTCTGTGATCTCCTCCATCCTAAAGAAGGGAGGATTTGCTCTGATGGAGTTGTCTCTCCCGGGGGTCACAGCGCTCCAGTCCACATGACTACTAAATCCCAGAAGAATATGAAAGTCGTGACATTTTCTGCTGCCATCAACCAATCGATTGTTATTCTGTCATGGGAAGTTCCACAGTCCCAGCTGAAGCTCCCCCGCCCCAAAGTTGTGTGGTGGCCCGAGTACTTTTATAATTTTGTGTTGCCGTCCCGTTAATGCTGACTCTTATCGGCATCCCTCAAGCTGTCTGTTTCCAGCTTCCTGTCATTTCTCACCTGTCACTTCTCAGCTTTATCGTCTCTGACAGCAGAGTTGAGGTGATGTAGAGGATTTATCTGTGACTCTGCTCAATGCTCTCCGTTTGTAAACAAATGCTACACAGCCTACCTAAAATATCAGGCACTGCTATTGTGATGAATTTATCTTATCAAGCGTCCGAAACTGAAAGGAAACATGAAATAAACAAAAATGGCATGGTAAATTTTTAAGTTCAAAGAGTAAGAAAATGTTAGACGTATCGATGAGGCTTCTAGTTGGCCGATTCAGATTTCCCTTTTCTCTGGTTTTACCTGCTAATTCCAATTTGCTTTGCACTTTTATTTTTTTAAGTGCTGTAGCCCTGTTAAGTGAATTTTTAGTTATTTCACAATAACTAAAAATATTGTGAAATAATCTATCAGAAAATTAGAAAGCTTCCTGGGCTTCCTCAAATTATTTAAAAGGAAATAAATTTTGACGTATGTAAACGTATGGATTTGAGGAAAGGAATGAAACATTTTCAAAAAAAAACCCTTATTTCTCATTATTTAGCAAGTAGGGAAAAAAATCCTTTACTTGCCTAAAGCAACAGTGGTTTAGTCTGATTGTTAGAAAGCGAGGCAAAAAAAAAAAAAAGAAGCAGGCAATGCCTGGTTTATATTGTAAATCCCAAACATTTATCTCATTCTTACTGAATGTAGATGAAAAGTGCGTCCAAACACAAGCTGCTGCTTGATGCATTTTGAGATCCAAGATGGAGGAGGGAGTAATTAGTTTTGATACATTTAATGAATATAACTGGGGGACATTTTTATAGTATATTTTATCTGCCAATTACTCATCAGAAGCAGTGTAAGGAAACTTGGCAGATTCCTTGTCTTGGACTCATTGATTGGTGCATCTTTATTCAAAACTTTTATTGCTGGTTAAAAATGGAGACACTCAAAAGATGTAATGCAACTGGATCAATGCATTAATAAGGATGCACATAAAAGCCAACTTGTCTTGTGATTTGTCTTCGCAATATCTTCATCTAAACTGAATCCCTACCTCTTATTCCAGAGGTAGAAACTTGGTTCTCATTGATTGACCAGCTAACCTCTAATGATCTTTAACCATTAGAGGTTAAAGATCCTAGAACCTCTAATGCTCGATTGTTCTGCTTCGCATTCTTTGTTAAACAGATGAAAAATCAGAACACGCCGAACCCAACATGCCACCCAGCTCGTCGTTCAGTCGATGTTTATCTCCCGCCTTGAATGCTGCAACATATTTGAAATACTAGCCTTCAAAGTTGCTAATGGAACAGCTCCCACCTACTTGAATGCTCTCGCAAAGGCTTATGTCACAACTTGACCTCCCAGGTCACCAAGGGATTGTCGGCTCGCGCTGCCTACACCACACTCAAGACAATCCAGGCTTTTTTTTTTTTTTAGATGTCGTTCCAAGATTGTGGGATGACCCAGTAAGCACTACCAGAACAGGGGCGACCTTGTTTATTGTCAAGAAGCTGTTGAAGACCTGGTTTTTCAGATAGCATTTCCTTCGCTGTACTTCCCTACAATCTCTACTGCTGTATTTCTTTGTGCACTTTCCTCATCGGGTTCTGACACCTCTGCATGGCCTTCCTTCTGGGTTTCATATTGTTAGCTTTGGTATTAGCTATGTTTTTAGATCCTGGCTTGTAATTTGCTTTGAATAAAAGCGTCTGCTAAGTGGATAAACTTAAATATAAACTGAACTTTTTCATTGCGACAACACAAAATCTTACCAAGTATTTTTGGTCTGGTCTCTAGTGTACATATCTTAGCACACTTCAAATAAGACAAAGCCAACTTTCAAGTAACTTTTTAGCAAGATATAGGAGCTTGTTTTAAGTAAATAATTAATTAATATTGATGATCAAGGGCTAGTCATAATTGAAATAATCTGCCACTGGATCAAGACATTCTTCCCATTTTTTAAGTGAAAGTCTGCCATCGGAACTAGTGCTTTTTCATTCATTTTAAGGATTATTGGAATTAAAACAAGCTCTTCAGTTATGTTTGTCTTATTTTATGTGTATTTAGATCTTTGCTTTTAAACCTAGACCTTCAGATTTTGTGTTTTTGCAGTTTTGAAGTAAGTTTTGTGTGGAGTTTAGTTTCTTAGTGGGGTCTTCATCTAAACTGTAAGCGGGGTTTGGAGTAGCAAAAGAAAAGCTCATATACATAGAACCTGCATTAGGTTCGGTCCCTAATGTGTTCTTAAAGTTTGGTTAAAATGTATTATTGCGTAAGCCAATTCATAATTTAGAGGATTAGTCTCCGAGTGATGGGATTAGGTCTACATTCACTTCTTAATGGACCCTTGCACTTTTCCTGGGAATCTCTGAGAATAACTGCGTATTCCCCACATCTACAGCCTTTCATGAGCCCTGGATGGTGATGATGAACATGTGACAAACAAGGCCTCAAACTGTCATCATTAAAGTCCTGATTGATGTTTCGCCACAAGCTGCGGCTTTCTGTGTAATTGCAAATTATATGATGTTGGTCTTTGGGCTGTTTGGCAAAATAACCGAAGAAAACATCAAAATCGCATAAAGATCTTGGTCATGGGTGCGTCTCTGTGTCAGAATGTTTTAGTTTAAACTTTTTTAAAATAAACAAAAAACATTTTTATCAGCATGTGAGGACAGTAAGCACATTTTAAAACTATTTACACTGGGTACTGCTACATTCCTTTTGTAATTTGTTGAGCGTCCATTCACTTCATTGCACTCAAGGACCTTACGAAAAAGCTGGATGCGACAGCTGATGGATCCCATATGAATACATTGAAATGACACCCACAGTGTCCCCATACAAACAGCAGCTTTATCTGCTCTGAAACTCAAGATGCCTCAAATTAATTATGGATATCTCAGTTTCTTTTCATCTCGTTTGAAAATCCTCCCAGACACGCTGAGGAAGGCCAGATAAGTTATTTTATTGTCTGCGCAGTCTGTTTTGAGCTCCATCCCTCAGTTGGGCTGTCACACTGACTTGACAGGACTGTCTGTACCTGCAGCAGGGCAACAGAGTCCCTGCTTCCATTACCTGAGCTCATGCACTGTCACAAGACATCCATCACACATTGTGTGATGTCTGGCTTCATTTCCAGGAGTCACCTCTGCCGAGCCGCTGTCTCTTTTTGAGCGAGGCGTCGTCGGCTAGTTCGAGGCGACCGTGTTGAGTTTGCGGCTCGTCTAACTGCTCTCATTAGAAGTGCCGAGCTCCAGGCCCATTGCTGTACGTGCAGATGTTTGTTTTTGTGCAGATCAGCATGTCGTGTATTTTCTGCCACATTGCTGAGCAGCGCTTTCTCCTGTCACGTCTTGTTTTGCTTCAGATCCGGTAAAGTCTTGCCTCTCTAAATACCATGGAGACACCGTGTCAGAGTTTGCTGTCTGCAGCCACTGCACTTCACAGACCATTTAAGATTAGGTGCTCACCACTTTCATGCTTCGCAGCCACGCATGTACACATGTTTACATGGAGCATTAAGCTTTCTTTCCTTGGGGGCAACAGGACTGGGACGGGTTTTTGCAGTGGCATGCAGAAGGGAAAACTTTAGTGAATAAAATGATTTTCAGAGGACATTAATTTAACACGTGTGTAAGATCCTCTGGTTTGCCTGAAATGAAAAAAAAAAAATGACTAAAACCGTGTTTGTTGCAAAGTTTACTGGGATACTGGACTTGACTCAGGTTCAGTTTACCTCTTCACTGATCAGGGCTCCCATTTTGTACTTACACTTTATCTATACAACCGACCCATTTTGTTTGAGTGGTAAATACAGGGTATCTATGCAGTCTGACGAAGAATGTAATTTATGTTGTTTTCCAGGCACAAAAAAGAATTGAAGAATGAAAAAATATTGGTGTTTTCTGACTTTAAACCCCATTTCATCATCCCTTCATTCCTTCCTCCTTGTGTTTAAGGATTGAGAACTTAGAAAGGTTGAAACCGGAAAAGCACAGAAATGTTATGGAGCAGATTGAGGGTTTCGAGAAGGTGGTTAATGTGCAGCAAGAAACAAAAGTGATCGGAAATTATATAAAGATGTTGAAGGGGACAGATCCAGGGGCAAAACACGAAATGAAGTCATGCACACATTTTTACCAATCTTTTTGAAATCCTCCAAATGATTTAAAGAAAGATTTCACACGTATTTCAAGACTTTTGTCACATCACAATGTAATGACTCGAACACAATACAACAGTATTCTTCTTTATCATATTTGCAGACTTGTCTTAATCTGCATTTCAACATCAATATCACCCTGATTGGTGGTGATCTGTTATGGATTTATTTGTAGTTTGCGTTGATCACGATTGGTTGGTTTCAACTTATTCTCCTGCATTTTGGAAAGTGACCCCAAAATGCCCCCAAGTTCTAGGTAGATAATAACATCTAGGGAGTTGCATAAATGCCAATGTAATATTTTTTTTTTTAGCTACTTTTTAACTTTTTCCTTTTCACACAATGCATCATTTTTTGCTCAGAAATGTAGACGATGAGCAAGTTTTGGAGGAAGCTGCCTTTGGAGGAGGCTTTTATACACCTGCTTATTCCTGGCAGCGTTCTGGCGGTGAGTAAGCCCCACTCCCTCTGGATGAGAAACCACCGCACACATGGATCATATCAGGAGGCTTCTCTGTTGGCAGGACACCGGGCTCAAGGCAGCGCTCACCCTTTCAGCTCTGGATAAATGATTTCCAGATGTCCCAAGCAAACGGACAAAGGATTCATTGGCGATTTTAACATTGCCCAGTTCTCATGCATTGCATGTGGCATATATGGTTGATCATTTCTACTTCTGACACCAACATGGGAGAAGCTTTCTGCTGCACTTGACAGCACTACAGAGTAGTGCTAATCTTTTTACTCATTTTTGTGTTAACTGATTGGACAGCAAACAGTAGTCAGTAGGAGATTTATTTATTTTTTTTCCTTATGAAAAAGAATTTGAACTGACTGAAGCTAAAACTGTTTTTTTATTATTATTATTTTATTTAATTTAAAATGTATCTATTTTTTATACAATTGTGACTTGATTCCTACAATGGTTTATTTCACCAAATTGCCTTTTTTAAGTCTGTATGCTCCAGTTTAATGATTCATTGTTTACTAAATTAGTTGAATATTATTTCAATCGGCTCTCCTCGATCAATCTGATTATCCGTCTCACCCCTAGCTTATATCTTTATAAATGACTAGGTGTTTTGTGTTGCAGTGGGATCTTTTATTTTTATACAACACAATCCCTACAAAAGCGATTCCTTTTAGCTTTTTCTCCAAAACCTTCACCTCCACCTTTCAGGTTATGTTTTCTTTTAACAACTTAATGGAAACACTATTGCTGCCGATCATTCACAAGCTTTTAGAGACCATCAACATTTTCTCACTTTTGGCAGCTGCTTCAGGTATCACATTACGGATTGTCGAGATGAAGTTGGAGGAGTCTGGTTTTATAAACCTTCAAATTAAATGTGTCCCGGCTTTTTTTTCCCTAAAAGAAATGCCTGTGAACGAGGCAAAGCCCATAGAAGCTAATTAAGATTTTAGAGCTTAGTAAAAGCCGCTTGAAAGCTGAAATCTCTCGGGTTGGCTGAGCATTTGCGCAGCTCTTCTATTCTCCTCTTTAGAGCAAGAATGTTAAAAGTGCGTCTCTTCTTTGGAGATCACTTGGTTTTCTTCTGTACCGTGAATAATAACAGGAAGGTTAGCAAAACTTTGACATGCCCTCTCAGTGTTTCTCTCGAGTGGCTCCCCTTGCACACAAGCCTCCGTATTTGCACTGTTTGTATACACAAACCCTGACAGGCAAACACTCCACCTCCCTGTGCTCCCGTCCTCCTCATCCCCTGTTTTCTGTAGCTCTCCGGCTACACAGCTGACAGCGTATGATGGCTCAGGTCCCTGACGAGAGTGGAATTTAATGAGCACTATGAAATCTCTCTCCAATCTAAGAAAGTGGTCTATATCCATCAGCACTTCTCAAAACTGATACACGTCCATCATAGGGAGAGGAACAGGGAGGTGTAAATCCAGACTTTTTTTTCCTTTTTTTTTTCCTTGAATCCTCTAAAATGTGATTCTGCTCTCAGAGTTGACCAGACCAGCCGAGCACCTATCACTTAAATAGCGACGGATTTCAAAACTCATCTTTTTTTTCCTCCCGTCCCAGTCATTATACGTCTCTTTTCCTTTGTTTTACATTTCACACGCATTGCATCAGAGGACGTCTGCTGCTCAGTAAGTTAGTTAGGACCACGTTGGAGCGGCGGATGAGGAATCTGCCGCCGCTCCTTCTTCATAAGCTCAACCAGAGACACGACGACGTGTCGGGCAGCCGCCTCGAGGCGAGGCCGACCGACGTCGCATCCCGCTTCGGGACGCTCCGCAAACGAGCTGTCGTTCGACGCCTACGTTTTCTCATCGCGTCGGTATTGACTTGTAGCACACCTCCACCCTCTTATGTTCTCTCCCGTCTCCCCGCCTTCGCTCGCCCTCTCCTCGTGGGTCTCCTTTCTGGGAGGCGTGCTGCTGACGCTCTCCAAGGAGTCTTATTGATATGCTTAGAGAGGCATTGCAGACGGAGGGAAAGAGAGGAATGAAAGTCAAACACTGCAGCAGGAGATTCACTGCCTCCTTCCTGCTTCCATCAACAGTGGGGGGGAAAGAAAAAAAACAACAAAAATCACAACTTACCCAGCAGGGAAATTTCATAGCTCCTTCTCTTTTTTTCCCTGTTTTGTATTTGTAATTATGGCCCTGCGAGAGGATCGACAGTTGGCCTTTGGGGCAAATGCTCAATAAATCTTTAGGGCTCCTTTCATGCTGAGAGATAAAGATTAACTCTTTATCATGATGCCAATGGGACACTTGGTTAAATGCAGCTTCTTTGTTTTTTATTTATTTATTTTTCAGTTGCATTTTGTAATAATTCACATGTTTGAGACTCTGAAAGGAAGGAAATCTGATCTGACTGTCGAGTCTGCTTTATGTCTTTTTTTTTCCCCCTGAGGTGTAGAAGTGTTTCCTTTATTTCTGTGTGCCTTTCGTCACTTCCCCAAGTTCCTCACTGTCGGGCTTGGCATTGTTTATTTAACAAAGGAACAGATGAACTTTAAGGTTCGGATGCAATTACACATTTTTAGCCAAATAATTGTTCATCAAATAGGAAAAAAAAACAAAAAAAAACACCTTTTTCCCCTCGTCTAATACTTTTTATATTTTTCAGCTTGTGCTTAGTGAGTTTTAAGATTAGTTTTGGTTTGTTGGGGGGGTTTTGTGCTTTTAATAACATGAAAATATTTGCAAGAACTTGTCAGTTTTTCCTCCGGGAAATCATAGCATGCTGATTTAACAAGTTACTTCAGTCATATCGAAAAATCTGCCAGTTTTACAGACGCAAAAGTACATTTGTAAAACTGACAGATGCCAGTTTTACATCAGGAAAGCTCAGGACGAGAAGTTCCTTCAGGATGAAGATTTGCTTTTCTGAAACCGAAGCATACAATTCTTCAGCAACCGGTGACATCGCCGGTATCTGCTTCAGCAGTGTTCTTTTAATTGATGACCCGGGTTTGGCATTTTTCCACTGGTATTTTGATGATTCGTCCTTGGTGATAAGCTCCAAGTCTTTGAGTTTGTGTGGTTTCTCTACCATCAGCATTATCTTTAACTCCCGCGTCAGATTTTCTGTCACATTCTGGTTTTAAATGTTACTTCAGGCAATGAAAACATGTTTCAAAAAGTAAAATATTACTTCAACCCTAAATTTGGTGATAGAAGCCCAGCAAAAACAAAGGATAACTTTTTCCTCTAATGAAAATGTGCAAAATACTAGTTTGTCTTAAACCTAAGCATTTATTTAATTATCTCTTTTTTGTATTCACTTATTTGTGTTTTTGAAGGGGGAAGAATTTAGTTTCATATTTAGTAACTTTGAACTGATGGGTAGGGCTGTTTAGTACATTCTGAAAGTTCTTTGGTTCTGGTTGTGCTCTTCATTTCTATATTGTAAAAATAATAAAATACGTTAAATAAAAACTATCCCTTTGTTCCGATGAAACGGTTATAATGCTGCTGGCTGGAGCTGCGTGATGTATTATCGTAATATCATCTTACAGAGTTCGCATTTATGCATTTAGGGGGTGCTAGTTTTATAACGCAGCATAAAAGGTTTTAGGATATATAGAAAAAGAAGGTCCACCAGCAGAGCATGGAAGTTGAGAGGAGCTGCTAAGATACAAACCCAGCGAAGCGCTGGTATCCCGGCGTAACAGACTGTCAGGTCGTGTCCTTGTCCCTTTCCACTGTGGGAAGGAATACTCTAGCAGTCAGGCTGTGACGGCAGCATAACACTGTTTGGATCAGCACCACGAAGTAGATTGCATTCTCTCTTGAGTTTCCTCAGCAGCATAGTGTCTGTCTCTCTCTGCCCTCCTCTGTAAATCATATCAGCCAGACTGATACAATCAGTATCCTCTGCACAGATGTTGTTCAGGCTGAGGAAGCAGTGACAAACTAAACAATGCTCTCACGCCATAGAGTAGAAAGTGTTTATCTGATAATAGCGTTGGATATTTTTTTCTCTTTTTTTTTTTTTTTTTTTTTTTTTTTTTGTTTGATATGAGCTTGCTTAAGTCCTCCCTATCAGGAACCCCGAACTGACTGTTAGCCTTCCTTTGGTATGTGAATGTATCTCTCTCTCCAAACTCCCCTTGATAAAACTTCTGTTTGCCACAGATAAGGTACCCAGCACTGATAAGTACAGGGACCTCATTTATAAAATATGATTCATCCCTTTAAATAACTCCACGGGACATTGCTGATGTTTCTTATGGACCGGTTCCTAATGCCGTGCTCTCAACCGTAAATGAACGCGACTAAAGCTTGCGGCAACAAAATGTAGTAGTAGTTGTGAAGCTGCATGCAAGCAGACTGAATTTGCTGAATATTTGCGTTCAGTTTCTGAGTTGCTGGAGTTCGCTTAAGACGAAACGTCCTTTCTATATCATCCCGGTAGTGGTGAGGTGATAATGCAGTAGGAGAGGGCTAACACCTCCCATTAACAGTAGTTCTGTAAAGACAAGAGCAGAAAACTGACAAGGCATGGGCTTTTTAGTTTCGCCATTTTAGCTCCGTCTTGATAAATTATAATGTCATTAAAAAGTAATTCAATTCAAAAACTGAAACTCGTATACATTATATTTACGTTTCTGACACATAGAAAGCATATGTGTCAGAATATTTGAAGCTCTGGTTTCTATTTTGCTAGCTTAAAGTTGGTGGAAATGTCAGCCTAATAAAAAGTAAACCCGGTATTTGGGTTCACTGAATAGCCTTATCAGTGAATAACTGAAATCTTTTATATAACTGTCTATTTTAATAGTTGGCGCAGCGAATACATCTGAAAATGCATTAATAAACAATGGAAACTCTCTCAGGGGCTTAAGAACTCTTCCTCATCTTGGCTTTTGGACATGCAGCCAATCAGTGACAAGGAAAATGTATGGCACTCCTGGACCGGCTGGTTTGCAAATGCCTACCAATGGCATTGCACTTTTTCTTTTGAACATTTCAGATGTGCTGTATAAAAAAATATTTGTGAATAGGTACATTTTCTGTAAACAATTTGGGATTCCACTGAAAACTTGGCAGATGTTCTCTGTGATCGCTCTAGTTCTGCTGGAATGCTAAGGAGGCTCGGGTTGCTTTAATTGCAGCCTCCTCCTTGTCCACATTATTAGGTTGCTTTTTCTCATTTTGAACCTCTGAGCAGCAATCCAATGTTTTTTGTTTCTTTTTCTCCCTAGCCCAGACGGGACACTTCTGGTGTCTGGT
Organism: Poeciliopsis turrubarensis; assembly: GCA_010277015.1. NCBI lineage: Eukaryota > Metazoa > Chordata > Actinopteri > Cyprinodontiformes > Poeciliidae > Poeciliopsis > Poeciliopsis turrubarensis. The sequence continues at coordinate 19,663 of VMRN01000361.1, forward strand.
TTAAGAGTTGCTTAAGACATAAAATGCAACAGTCCGTGCCCTGGACACGACCAGGTGTGGTGGCTCAGCCTGTGCTTTGTGATTCTCTCCCAAACTCTTGAAATTCTTGGCTGAAGCATTGTGTGAACGTTTTGTGGCTTATGCTCCTGGTGGAGGGAGTCCAGTCAGCAATCTTCCATTTTACTGAGTAAACCATAACATAGGCATAACATTTCTAGAATGAAATCATTTTCATTGGTTTTATGTACCACAAAATTTTATGAGCTATTAGCCATAATCATAAACTCTTGAACAGAATTTGTGACATGAATCTATCTATGTATGTCCCACTGTTTATTTGACTCATTTGCAGAGTTTAAATGAAACTAAATGTTTGATGTCAATTTAAAGCTCCTGTTTATATATAGTAAATCTGTAAATACCTGTTCACTCGCTCTCCTGTGCTGCCAATGGACTGTTACAGGGGAAAAAAAACACTTTTTTTTTTTTTTCCACATACTCCCAGGTGATGCTGGGAGATTCGCAAAGGTTAGAGAGGAAAATAGATTCTCTTTATTTTATTCCTTTGAAAAGAGGAATGTGTAAACCCGCTGTGAAAGCCGGCAGCCCCCGTGACCTCCCACTATTCACAGGCTTTTATCATGCGTGCAGCCTGTCACTGAGTCACCTCAGTTGGCACGCAAACACAAAGATTCACACATAAAGTCGAGCCACCCGTATGCGGCGACCAAGCGGCTTCCGTGCGTCTGCAGCTCGCTCCCTGGCCGGTTTTAGGCTAACTAGATGTCCGGATTACGCCAGCTGCGTTGCGTGGTCGTGCTTTGAGCGACTTCACTCCCACACTCACGACGACACATTCTTCTCCAGCTACCAAGCCAGAGGGGCGCCGGCACTAATTTGACAGCTGCCACGGCTCATTATCTGATAAAAAGACAGTTCTTGGCCCTGCAGTTAAAACACCATCAGTGTAAATGTTATTTGCAATAACCTCACGCATTGCAGACTGCCAAGGTAAAAGCAGTGTCAAACAGGATGTCTAAGGAAGGGTTGCTTTAGTTTCTAAGTTTGTGTCAACGGTGGAGCACCTGTGAACAAACATCGTCTTTATAGGCACGTCCTGTAAGACGACCCATTTCCTGTTGGATATAACCATTAACCAGGCTGCAGTCCTCTCTTTGCTCCATCCTGACCCAGACTCGACCATGGACTCCTTCAGCACCAAGAGCCTGGCCCTGCAGGCACAGAAGAAGCTGATGAGCAAGATGGCCACCAAGAGCATGGCCAACCTCTTCATCGACGACACCAGCAGCGAAGTGCTGGACGAGCTGTACCGCGTCACCAAGGAGTACACGCGCAACCGCAAAGAGTCCCAGAAGATCATCAAAAACCTAATCAAGATGGTGGTGAAGCTGGGCGTGCTCTACAGGAACAACCAATTCAACGGCGAGGAGCTGATCCTGGTGGAAAACTTCAGGTGAGACGGAAGAAACCATCAAGCCTCTTTTATTGAATGTGCAATATCCCATGATGGAATTAAATGTTGTTTCACTTCCGATTTGGCTAAGGGTATGTCCACCAGTTTTGTACATTTTGAAATTGCTAAGTTTTCATTGCGAAACAGCTCCACTTCTGTCAGATTTGATGGAGAGTATATCTTAAAAGCAGTTTTCAATTCTTGCAACATGTTTTGAATTCAATTTAGGTCCATTTTACCAAAGTTAGCATGCTTCAACCTAAATTGTGTCATTGTAGCTGTGGTTATACAGTTTCCTGCCATATGCAGCGTTTTGCATGTAGGCCAAAAGGTTTACATTTGATTTCATTTCATCAGGACACTCTTGAATGTTGAAGAGTGTTTCACAAACGGGGTTCTTTAAGGCTCTTCATCAGTCAGACTTTTATGTAACATTTTACTTTCAGTTCCCAATCATGCACTGCTTTGCTCTTATCTGTCATATGAAATGTTGATGAAACGCCTCGATTTTTGTGCTTGTGACATCACAAAATGTGAAAAGGGCTATGAATATTTTTCCTAGGCACGATGTATTATATGCTGTTAAAAAAAAACAACTTTCTTTTAAAACAGTTGGCTGGCTTCTAAACATTTTTGTCTTTACTTCATTTCTCAAACAAGCAGTGCAACACAATACTCAATCTTTGTTGCTGTGCCATCGTGGAACAAAGTCGTTTAGTTAAAAACATTGCCATTATTTATTGTTAATATTAGCATTTTGCCTATCGGCATATTGACTATATCAGGTCAGCAGGCCTGCAAACCTTCCTGCAGTGCTGTAGATCCAGCTTGATGATTTGCTTGTATCCTGCGCAGAGGGAAGGCAGGTAGTGTTAGATTTCTACCAGAATATTTCTGGTTTTTAGCTTACTCTGCTTTCTTGCGTTCTTCTCCTCCAGCCTCAGCTTTGGTGGTGTTTGCTGTGTGAGGAAAGTTTGCAGGGTTTTGACTTTTGTAGCACAGAAACTAATCAATTATACACTTGTAGGTCACTTTGGGAGGCTAATAACAGAATTACTCAGCACTGGTGATGTTGCAAGAGAGAACCAGTAAACGGGACCTTATCCTCCTTATTCCTGATGTCCGTGATGGTTTCCATGAATTTTAACCCTACAGACTATCGGCTGCTCATCTGTTGGGACCAGGTCTAAAATTATGCCTAAAATATTTTCGTTAGTCCTTTTCAGAAATTGATCTTTTTTTCTTTTTTTTTTTTTTTTTTTTTTTTTGAAGGTGAGATTTTGTTTGTAGGATTTTAGGTACTGAAGAGAAAGGTGCAAACGTCCATAGGGGGAGTAGCTGCAAAATCTAGATTCTTTGGTCACATTCATTCTGTTTTCCTATCTGCTGGTAACAAATGGGAACATTGAGTGCTTGGATAATCCTGTTTTACTTTGGCTACATGTTTAACACACACAAGCCGAAGCCGATTAATCCTTTTTTTCCTTTCATTGGCACTGCCATTAAAAGAGCAGCAAGTTCTTGAGGTTTGCAAGGACATGTCCTTGACTCTCTTAAGACATATTAGATATCATTAGCCTTTTATGATGACTTTCTGTCTCAATTGAATCTGTGTCTGTCAAACCTTAGTCTGGCCTTTATGTTTTTTTTACTTGTATACCTCTCATGGTAGTTCAACTTGTGCAGCCAGTTTCAAACACATACTTCCCTAGTCGGTATTAAAAAGCCTACTGCAAATGTTGTGAAGGTATTTAAGAGTTTTTTTGTGTGTGACTTCTTTTAACATCTTGCAGTCAGATTTCATGGTGAACTTGCATGGACGACCAGACCTGAGCATATTAGCAGCTGTTTTTAAATCCCTTATCAGACTCGTATGCTGTTACAATCTCCTTACTGGAGGCTTTAGACACATCGCTGGATCTCACTCTACCTTCAGCAGTAAACAAAATCCCTGAGGTTTAAACAGTGGACACAAGGAGGTTTAAACAGTGTCGGTTTGGTCCACTGCTCAAAGTAACATGGTTCCTACTTTGGAGTTCCCTCAAATAGTATGTTTTCCAAATCATATTTGTGGAAAATGTTGTATTTGCTTTCTTTTTGAGTGTCTTGGATGACGTAAATCTTTAAATATCCTCAGCCTGTTCCTCATTCACTTGAGCTGTTCTCTGTATTTGTTTTCAGCTCTGGTTTACTGTTTGGGTTTGTGTTTCTTTGGCTGTTTGAGTCAAGCATCTGACTGTAAACAACGTATGTCAGGAGTTGACAAACCTTGAAGTAACCAGGATAGACCTTCTTTTTTTTTTTTTTTTTTTTTCCCAGACAAATAAAACCTGCAGTATGAGGCATTTTCTTATGTGCTGATGGAAGCAGCTTAATGAAATTGACTTTTACATCACTTTGTATATTTTCCTCTAAAACAGTAAGAGTCTGAGGACTGTGAAGCTGACATAAGTGCAGAGTCTGGAGAACAGGGCTTGTGTTAGCGTGGAGATGTGTGCTTGTGCAGGACAGCGCTGTAACTAGTGCAGTGGGGAGCCATGAAAGTTTCCTCCTGAAAATCAAGAGACAGCACTTTCTATTTTTTGCTCCCCTCTTGCCGCCGCTGCTGCTCTGGTGTAGAAACTGACGGCCTCTCACTCGCTCTCCTCCTCGCAGGAAGAAAGTCCACACTCTGGCCATGACCGCCGTCAGCTTCCACCAGATCGAGTTCACCTTCGACCGCCGCGTCATGAGCGGCATCTTGAACGAGTGCCGCGAGCTCCTGCACCAGGCCATCCGCCGCCACCTGACCGCCAAGAGCCACTCGCGGGTCAATCACGTCTTCAATCACTTCGCCGACTGCGACTTCCTGGCGGCTCTGTACGGGCCCGCCGAGGTTTACCGGACCCACCTGCAGAGGATCTGCAACGGGGTCAACAAGATGCTTGACGATGGGAACCTCTGACCTCCAGACGCCATACTGTTGCCTCAGCGCTTATTGTTGGATTTTCTCTTTTTTTTTTTTTTTTTTATTATTATTATTATTATTATTATTATTGTAAAGGTGACAATCATAAAAATTTGTACTCTACATGCGTTGGCTTCCAGATGTTACTGTACTGACATTCTCTCAATAAGTTTGTCCAAAGACTGCTTTGTGCTTTTTGTTTTTTCTTTCTTTTTTTTTTTTTACATATAGATATAACTGAATGTAAAACTTTACACTTTTGTTAATACATGTGACAACTGTGCCTGTTAACCCCCCCCCCCTCCCCCCATTTTATTCTTGTTTTGGCATTAAAAACTCATAAACATTGGCACAGGCCTAACCTCTGCCAGGTGCCTTTAAGGGACACGCACCTGATAACGTAAAGGAATGATTGTTTTTGTTTTTCCTTGTAAGGGCAGTGTTGCACTCATTTCTGAACAAGCGCTGTACCGTTTTCTCATCTGCCGTTGTGAAGCTCAGCAGCCGGGTAATCCTGCTTAGCCTGCATTTTCCCCACTTTTAGAGGAGAAGCTAGACATTTGTTTCCAAAGGCTGCCGTTGGGACTCCAACGGTCTGGTTTCTGGCTAACACAACAGATGTAAAATATGCGAGTCACTGGAAGAACTGTAGACAAGAAGGAATGCGTCGGTGCTGCACACTGTCGATTGTTTGGAACGTCTCTCTGGATGCGCAATCATCCGGTTGGGGAGAATCCCGGTGAGGCACCAGCTGCGAGGTTTGACCAGCGGGGGTCAAAAACCTAGAAGTTGCGGCCCGAGTTCTGCAGGTTGTTCAGATCCAGCCTCGTCTGAGCTGAAGTGGCTCCTCGTGAGCAGTCGAATGAAAGACAGGCCGCTTGGAGGACCGGGCAGGTTCAGAAATTATCACGGAGACGAACACGGCGCCTGATTGTGCTCTCCCACCGCAATTACAGCTCCTCGCTCCAGGGTGGCATAATGGCCTGGAGCTCGCCTCTGTCGAGCAGCCACTCCATTCCCCCCCTAATGTGATGGAGGCAGCCACCTCTGTTGGCGCAGAGCAAGGAGTCCTTTAATGGACTGAAACGTTGTGTTTCTTCCCCCTTTTAAGCAGCATATGAATAGTTACACCTATCCCTCGGTAAGCTCACATAATAATGGATGTCTTTCCTTTTTGTCCACCTTGTTTTGTATCAGCGCCTCTGTCTGGGAGATTGTTTTGTGCTGCGGCCTCATTTGGTATTCTGACTGTGTGTGTGTGTGTGCGTGTGTGTGTGTGTGTGTGTTTGTACCTGTGAGAGAATTGGAAATTGAGCCGTGTAATGAGTGCTGTGCTTTCCCAGATAGGATTGCTGAAACTTTAACTTCTTCTGCAGCAGCCCGGCCAAAGAAAACAGCACTGATGAAACTCCAAATGCTTCCTTTTCTTAGAGTAACACTCAGTAAAACTGCATGCTCTTGATTATTGACAATAAGGGACACAAAGAACCTGACTGTTGCGGTTTCGGGCTATTTTAATGAACCGTTTTTCGTTCTTATGTGACTTCCTACACACCGTCTCACTTTTGACCACATCGTTTTGGAAAGCTTTGAAGTAAATCACTTCTCCTTAAAGAGTTGACTGTAATTGTCTCTTTATGGCTTTTTTTTAAAGTCCGTCCATATCTCAGGGATAGTTTAAATCTGCTAGCTTCAAATCACCACCGCAGGCCGTCTGAGCTGCCTCAGTTATATTTACAAAAAAAGCTCACCTTTAATATTATTCTCATGTTTTTGTTTTTTCTTTTTACTTCAGTGAATTTTTGTATTTGCTGATTGTTTCGTGTCTCTGTACTGTATCCTTACGCAACTAATATAATACAGATTACTTTTTGAAGGAAAAAGAATAAACTCTCCCTTGTCTCTTTTTATCTTTAATCACACACAGCGTCATCTCATCAGCGTGTTGGATGTTCTGCGTTTTTCCTGCCCGGATGGATCGGGTCTGACTAATCTGTGTGTGGGTGTGTGTGTGCGTGTGTGTGTGTGTGTGTGACCTGAATTTCGTCGACTAAACCCCTCTTGCTCGGGAGGGAGGGAGAATAAAAACACAAACTCATCTCACTTGATAAGCAACTCGAGTCGGGGGTCACTTTTTTCCGCTTCTCCCAAGCAGACGCCTCGGGTCAAAGGTAGGGCAGGAAATGAGTAAAGCAGAAAGACTTTTTTTTTTTTTTTTTTAGCTTCTGTTTTTGGACATTTTAAACACTGAGCTCAGCTTCAGTTTGATTAAATTCCTCTGCGTGCGTGTACGTCCACTCAGAACGCGCCGTCTACTCTGCAAGGTTGTAGAATGAAACGATAATTTGCCTTGAAACGTGTTCGACGGTCCTCCCTGTAGCACACTTGAAAATCTGCTGCAGAACTAAGTGGCCATTTATCCTCTAATGTGCTCATTAACTCAACGTGAGGGTTTTTTTCTTTTTGTGTGTGTGCAAGTTCAGAGCACGTTGTGTCTGAAGGGCTTAAAAGCATCTTTATTTATTTTTTTTTTTTTCCCAGTCTTCCCTGCTTTTCTCCTATGACGTTAAATAAAGCAAAAAAAAAAACATTAATCCGAATTATTTCTTTCTTCTTCTCCCCAGGGGAAAGTTGCGTAAGAGGTGTTCAGCAAGGGTCCTAAGAGTTTTAATTTACCTTTTCTTTTATCGTTTCCTATCTTGTCTATCTACTTTGCGTTGATAGACCAATTGCAAAGTAGTGATAATAGTTAATTGACCCATAGAATAAAAACATCTGAAACAAGTTTTCTATTAAGCACCTTTGTATGTCTAATCCACTTGAGAGTAGATTGTTTGCCCTTTTCTCTTTGTAAAAATTGCTCAAGCTCCGTCAGATTGGATGGAAACTGGCCTGGAACATAAACGCTCAACTCTTACCACAGATTCTCCATTTGATTTAGGCCTGGATTTGATTAGGCCATTCTAACACAAAATTATGCCTTGATCTGAACCATTATAGCTCTGACTGTGTTTACGCCTATTATCCTGCTGCAGGCTGAAGTTCTTCTCCAGGCTTTAATCTTCCGCAGCCTCTAACTGGATTTTGTTTTCAGCGCTGCTTTGTGTTTGTCTTCCGTGTCTGTGCTGAAGAAGAGCACACCCACATTATGATCATGTTACGACTATGTTTCACAGTCCAGCTAGTGTTCTATTTAATCTAGTGTTCGTTTTCTAGCCCACATAGTGTTTTGCATTTAGAGAAAAAAAAAAAAAAAGAGAGAGAAAACTTTGGCCTCAACTGATTAAATCACCTTCTTTAATATGTCAGCTGTGTCGTTTGTGCGGCTTCTGACTTCACTATTTTGGCACTAATTTGTCTTGATGTATTACATACAAATAAAATACAGCATTATTTGTGGTTGTCACATCATGGAATGTGGAAAAGAGGTGTGAATACCTTTATGGGGCTCTCTATGTGCCTTAAGATAATGTTTTCTGAACTAAAACTGCTTTTAATTTCTGCAGAACTCTCCTTGAGCTGAGCTACTTGATAGCCATGATGTTTGTTCACTAATATTCTCCATCAAACCTCTAAGGCCTACTGAAGGTTACTGCGATGCATTTTAATTGGGAGCATAAGAATACCAGCGGCGATATAGGAATGCATGCCACACTTTTCAGATATTTGTCTGTAAATCATTTGAAAGCCATAAAATCCACATATCTTTACCCTGGCACTGTGCATTACTTTGTGTTAGCCTTCTGCATAAAATGTAAATACAATCTATTAAGAATGTAACATAAAAAGTGAAAAATAAGGTGTACAAATACTTTAGCAAGGCACCGTGAAGGCACACATTGTGCTGAGAGTCGCAGTCGGCCGGCCTCCACAGGAGGCATAATTATCATTTCTACGTAATAAAGTCGCTACATTTTAAAAAAGGGAGCATGCAGATGACCCCATTTCTCTTCCTGCTCACGCTTGGTCACTGATTACCATGTCATGATCAACAGAGCAGACACCAACAAGCCGAACGAAAGGAAAGAAGTTGAGCTCAGCTGCTCACTGACCATTCCTGGCTGCTAAAAAGTAACAAATCATGTTTTGAGTTTCTCTGCTGTGGGCAGATTTGTGAGGAAAGGACAAGCCAAGCAATGCTTTTTCTTTTTTTTTTTTTTCCTACACTCCATCCCTGCGAGGATACAGTTAGTTTTGGCACATAAAAAAAAGAAGAAGAAGAAGAAGTCTGGCTGCATGTCAATGTGGACTCAAATACCCCAATGTTTGAACTCTGGGTGGTGCAACAAAGCAAACCACGGGACGTTGTGTTCAAACAGCAGCGTGTTTCTAGCTTTTCCTTTAGCATCAAGGCCAGAATCATAAAACAAAGGCTCTTGGGTTTAATAAGGGCAGAGAGCATGAAGAAGAAGCAGCAACGTGATTCCACCGCTTGTTGCTGTGATCTCCGCCTCGCAAACAGAAACATGCGTTTGCTTATCTGCGCTGCGGCTTTATATTCAGTCATCACTCGCCTGTTTTTTTTTTTGTTTTTTTTTGTTCCTCATCTCTATGGAAATCCATGTGTCAAGGCGATCATCCCGAACCAACGACTGCATGCACTCGGTCTAAATCTCATTACAGCGTGCCGTAAAGGCGCAGCAGCCCCTTTCAGGCGATGGGGCCTTCGCTGACATTTTGAGCGCTTCCAAAATTTCCCGCTCCACGCCAATCTCATGTCGGCTGAGCCGGCAGAGAGCACCGCAAGACCCGGTGCTGCTTATTATGTATCGCTTTGCTTTTGTAGTCCCTCCACATCGTTACTCATCCGGTATGCTTAAAGGTGCTCTCCCCTCTGGCAAGCACAACTATGACAGTCAGCTTGGAAGTTAGAAGTCTTTCAAAACTCCATCTCTCTTCCCTTTTTATTCTGTCTGTCTGTCTGTCTGACTCTCTCTCTCTCTCTCCTTCCCATTGTCCCCGCTCCTCTCTCTTCCTTCCTCGCTCTGTGGTCCTCTGAGAGCACCTGACTGACGTGTTGTTCAAGGATGAAAAGCACAGCGGAGGGGAATCCAAAAAGCAAACAACTCAAAAAAAAATGTATGACAAGATGTGAAAGACACAGCCGCATGCATTCACAGATTCCTGCACCTGAACCCCTCAGGATTATCACCAGCAGCGAGCTGGACACTTGAGGGACGACAGCATCTGCTCGCTTCCATTTTTAACACTGCCAAACAGAACAATATGGCCTCAAAAAAACAAGACAAAACAAAATAAATAAAGAAATCAAAACTTTTCATATTCACTTCGTGTCAACGCGGAGCTCAACGGGAGCACATAATCCTCCTTGGTGTACGCCGTTCCGCCGTCCAGGCGGCTATTGAAAGTCCCCATGTGCCCAGAGGCGTCCTGGCTGTTTTGCACAGCACATTCCCACAGACTCCAGGGGAGAGGAGTGGAGGGGAGTGGAGGGGAGTGGAGGAGGGGTGTCTCAAAGCATTTCTTTGACATCTGACTTTTCCACCGACTTATGTAAGGGTTTTTTTTTTTTTTCCCCCCCCCGTGGAAGACATGCAACCTGAAAACTGTCCCCGCAGTGACAGTAAAGTTCAGCGAACACGTGTCGCCAACGCGCGCTCTGCCCGGTTTGTTGTTGCCGCCACTCAAAAAAACACGAACAGGGAAGCAGCACGGCGGGAGGCAGAGGAGAAGGTGAGAGCGAGACCATATGCCGTGCCTGTTCTCCAGCCGCTCTCAGTCGGCGCATGACGGTGACAAAAAGGCCACCGGGTCGAAAAGCAAGAGTGGGGAAAGTGCAGGTCCAAAGCTGGAAAGAGGAGAAGGTTCACTGGCTTACTTTGTTTTTGCTTTTGTGCTTCATTCTCTCCCACCTGACACACACACACGCACACACCCACACACACACACACACACACACGCACACATTCAGCTTATTAATATAATGAATGGAGAGGCCAGTCGGCATGACACAGACAGAAGCTGTGACAGCTACTTTACTTTTTATTCCACATTGACTTTAAAATGAGCAGCTATTGTGTGTTTCGCTGCCGTCTCATTTACAAGCGTCGTACATGGTGGGTGGCTGATTGGGGAGAAAACTGTGAATTTTAACAAGTTGGACGCCTTTAAACACCCCCTCTCACACACAGACACAGGGTTCCTAACGCCCATTGGTCTGTCGCATGTAAAAGTAAATCAAATAAACCCTTTTAGTCATGTTTACGCTGGCAACTTTTTGTGTTGTAAGCACGTTTGCCCTGTTTTAGCCCTGTCATTATGTTTAAACTTCAATGTTGCCATTCTATTCATACTGAAGGCTTGAGCTACGAAAACAAAAAGACCTGCAGATATGAAACTGTAGCATTTTCTCCTTGTTCCTCTTTAGCCTTGAACTTTACACTGCATTTGTATTTATCGCTCTACTTTATTATTAGTACCTTCTTTTCAACACTGTTACAGAAATAACCAGCTATGGTTGCTGACAAAAGGGTGTAAGTAAATAGTGCCATCATCAGGCTCCTTGCTCTGTGTTCCTCTTTGAATTGGGCTTCCAGGTAGAGAGCAGCACGCACCCCTCCAAACTGCACATACAGTTGAAGCCAGAGGCTCACACAACCTTTTTATCCTGATATTAAGTCAGATTACACCTTTTCTGATTTGGTCATTTCTTGTTATTATTCTTGTTTCTCAATTTACCTGTTCATATGGATTTCTATAGAATATTACAGGTTTCATTTTTAAACCATGTGACCTGGGTCGAACATTTGCTGTTTGCTTCCACCAGCTTCGTTCTCACAATAGTTTGTTTTAATTTTGGCTCATTTAAGTCAAGTGTGGAAGTTGTTATCCTCACACACACACACACACACACACACACCTTATGGCTCAACACTTAAATTCGAGTTTCACCAGACAACAAGACATGTCTCCAAATAAGAAACTTTGTCTTTCTGTGTTTTTTTTTTTTTTTTTTCCCAACTGTAATCTGACTTTTTATGTTACTTCTGGATTAATGACGTCTTCTTCATTGGGTGGCCTTGATACAAGAGTTGTTTCTCTGTAAATAATGACTCTATTACCAAATATAAATATATGGTTTCAACTGTAGCCCGGGTGCTGAAACCGCAGGAAGTTCAGAGTCCTTCCTGTTGCCATTTAAATCTATTCATCTTGCACTCAAAGAGAAGTCCTGCTAGGTTGTTTCATAGTAAGAAGGGGGGAAATGACAAAGGGTGAACACCTTCTAGTGGTTTATAATATAATTGTACAATTGTTGCTTCTTGTTTGCTAGGTTTTTAAAGCCTTGGTGTGACAGGCTCACAGTGGTCAGTGAAAAATGTGTGCATAAAGCTCTGTCCCAGTTTCAAACTGCTGCACAGCAGTGGTTAATAATGCTCTGCATCTTTCTCACCTACATCTTTTCATGCTGCTGAAAATAAAATGAATTCATTGATAGTGGTTCAGCAAGCCTGAAAGGCTGAAACTGATGGTTTAGATGCAGAAACCTGCCATATTTAAAGTGAAATCCCACAGACTCTGAGAAGACATCCTGGTCCAGATGTCATACCAGGGGAAAATGTACGTTATTAATAAAAACAAACCAGAAAGGCTTCCACATTTGCATTTGAATCATCCTCAAGGTCCCACCAAAGAGTGGTCTTAATAAAGAGAGTGGAGAGCTTCAAATCAATCAAATCAGCTTTGATTGTGAAACACAACAAAAAAAACCTGGATCAAGTCTGTACCAAATATAGGCTTTAACTGGAAGCAAAAATTGATCAGCCCAGATGCTGCGTATATAAATGTTGTATGCCATATTGTTTAAGTCATATTCAGAGATTCAAACACAGAAGCAGCAGAAAGGTCCGGGACAGGTCACTAACTCTAAATACGGCCAATGAGCAGAGGCATCCACTGATCCATTATCCAAGTTCACATCAAGTTTGAACGGTTTTATTTTGTGACCTAAGATTAACCAGAATTGAACTCTCAAACTCAAGTTGAGACTTCAGCTTCAACAAAAAATAACGAGTCAAACGATGCATGCAACAGCTAATTTGACAGATGTAAACTATTAAGCTGCATGGACTTAATCAGGTGTGCGTTGGGAACGAGAGCCTCAGCCAGTGAGGTTTGTTGCAAACAAACTTTCTGTTGCAGCGTAGTTAAAAGGCAATTTTCACCAAGTGTGCAAAGGTTCAAGATTTGAATTTCAGTTGTTGCCACATTTGAATTGCAAACAAGAAAACAACTTTTACCTGTGTTATGCTTTTAAGTGGTTGATGAGTCAAATGTCTGAAATCTTCTTGGATCCCAATCACTGCTTGCTGGCTGCCAACATTTAGGGATTGCATGTTTTTTGTTTATTTATTTATTTATTTAGCCTTAGAAACAGAAGCTTTTTTCTCCGTTGACTCAGTGAGTAATAATTCAGCTCAGATATTTGAAAGCCTCTCAAAACACCAAATGTAAAGAGACATTTTTTTTTCAGACATCATGGGTTCCTTTCATCTTCTTTTATATTAATTTGGACACTATTAATTCATCAAAAGAAAAATAAAATAAATATGTGAGCCAGACAGAGACTGAAAAAACTCCGTTTCTGAAATAATGAAGCACTGGGGTTATTAGCTTAATAGTTACATGTATAAGCTAAATTCATTATGTATGCAAATAAAGCAACCAGTTCTCAGTTCACTATTTTTTTTCCGTGAAGATGACCTCCTGTCGTTCCTTAGTGGCTGGTGTTGAAATAGATGGTGTGGCTCGCTGCCCAGGGCGTCATTCTACTGGGGGGCAACAGAAATATGTAGGGGAAAAACAGGTTGGTAGTTGTGCAGAAAGGAATTTTTTTTTAGTGTGTTAAATTAATGAGGATTTTGTTTCCTCACTGATTATGCACAGAATAAACTGTTAAAGTTAAAAACATTTTCAGAATCCAAAATAGTCTGGTACAGGGAGCCACTAAAGGAGCTATATCTGCCATTAGCATTTTACTTTTCTTAACCATTTTATGTAAACCTCCACCAGGGGACATGGCCGTTCACACTGAGCCAGGTTCCTGCTCCTCCAACCTGTGGAGTTCCACAAGGGTCAGTTCCGGGCCCACTTTACATTCTTCCACTTGTAACCACTGCTCAGGCTTTTTGTGATGTTTCTTATATCTGTTGATGACATTTTAAACTGCAATCACTGGATAGGCTGTTCATCCTTGTACAAACTGATTGGATCTTCACTAGTTTTATGGGACTTATTTTTTTTTTAATAATAGCTCCCAGTTACCTGCATCCTGAAACCAGTTGCCTCTTTGTGTCCAGTAAACAAATTCAATGAAAAAAAAAAAGCTCTAGAAGTTACATTTGAGTTCTCATTAGGCTTTGGCTCATACTTTACTTTCCAAAATGCGAGACATGTAGGCCTGTCACAATAACACATTTTACTGGACAATAAATTGTCCCAGAACATATCGCGATAGCATTGTTGTTTTGAGAACATTTTTCAAGTAATATAATAGTAATAATGGCATAAAAATGCAAGAACACTTTCTTAATGTCCAATAAGCTTTAAATTCTAATGAAGATTTAAACACTCGATCTGTAAACCATTTGGAATATCTACGATAAATGAAGAAAACAACAAAATAGATTATGAATTCTCTGTAAACAAAATTGCCATTCAAAAAAAGGGACAGTTCAGATCAAAACTCCAGACTGAAGACTTTTATCATTCAGTTTTTGGTAAAAAGAGAGAAAAAAAATAGAAAAACAATAAATCAAGCAAGTTAAATAAAATTATTGAGTTCCTTTTAATCTTGCAATTGACTGATTGTTTATTGTGACACGCTTAGAGACATGGTCTCCAAAGCTGATCTAGAGAAAATTATTCATGGTTTTGTGTCATTGTGCTTAGATTACTGTTATGCTGCTTGTTCCAGTCTAGACAGGTGATCAGTCTTATGTCTGAAATCTATTCGGAAAGCAGCAAACACGAACACACTCACACCGCCCTGGTCCTGCACTTTCTACTCCGGCTCCCAGTGGATTTCCTGTTGCCACCTACAGGGCTACGAATGGTCGGGCCCCTGATTATTTCTGTCGGGTTTTAACAAAACACTCTCCTGCTAGAGGCCTTCAATCCCAAGCCCAGAATTTTATGGTTCTTTCTTATATAAAAACTGCAGGGTACAAGGCCTTTCAGTCTTTGGCTTCCAAACTATGGGACAGTTTACTAACGGCAGCTCTGTTTTGCTGACTCACTGGAGGTTTTTGAAAACTGAAACCTGTTTTGTTCTCCCTTATTTCCATGTCATCATTATGCTGCTTTTTTTTTGTTGTTGTTTTTATATTCTGTTTAGAATAACTGCACAGCTGTGCTGCGGTTTGTGACTTGAGTGTTTGCGAAAAGTGCTTTATAAAGCCTTTACTCACTTACTTCTGCTGGCGTTTATTCCTCGTTAAAGGGAAGTTTTTTCTCTCCACTGTTGCTGCATTCATGCTCAGTATGAGGGATTGCTCTAAAGTCAACAGCTCAAGCGACTGCCTGCTGTCACAATATTCCAGTCTAGAAGGAGTGAAGGCTGCAAGGCAACTACTTGATGCAATCTGCCGGGCTTCATTAGAAGGAAGGCTTTTTTTTTGGCTAATTTTAATAATGAACTAGACTGCATTGTTTGATAACTACGATCAACTAGATTTTACTTAACTTTAAATCTGTATGACTGAATTCAACTGACTTTTTTGTGAAGTGCATAAAGAGGCTCATGTTCTAAAGTGGTGCTGTAAGCTGAATTGAAATGAATTGTGTTTTTTAAGGTATATGGACTGCATTTGATCATCTGACTTTGGAAAAAAATAAAACACCAAAACCGGCAAAGATCTGAACCATAGTTACAATGTTAAAATCATATTGGGCTCACTTTGGATAACTATGTGGATCCTGAAGCGTTTTCACCAGCCAGGCGACTGGTGAAGGGTTTCAGCCTTACATGTGTGACTTTTAATGTGACTCTGAAGTCCATGAGCTGTGGTGGATGCTAACGAGAGGCTAAACAAGCAGCGACAAGGACGTTCAGCCACTTGTAAAGCCATATTCTGTAGCTGTTATTACAATTAGCCAGCAAAGCGCCTGTTCAGACGAGACATAAATCCACTGTTATACATTTTAAACACCCAGTCCATAATCAACTTGCTCTTGAATTTGTGACTTAAATGGATTCGGCCTTTCCAAAAATGTGCCACGCTCATAGTTAGCCTTTTTATCTTGGCGGACGATGCAGTGGGTTTGCAGGAACTGGTCAGATAGATAGCTGGTACTTAAAAATGAAATCTAGCCTGGTGTTCTTCATGGCCCCTTCCATACATTTTTCATAACCAAATTTTCTGGAAACTTTGCAGGGCTCTCCATATATGCTCTCGGGGGTTTTTTGCAGCTGTACAAGATTCATGTAAATACCTCGGGAGAACAAACATAAATTAAATACATGGAGAAAACCCAAAGCAGTTCTTGCTCTACTTGGAAATACTAAGCAAATTAACAACTGTTGAAAAATGGTTTGTTTAAGGGAAGATTTTATTCAGTTAAGTCATTAATTAAAACGAAACTAGCAAAATACATAAAAATAAAAACACTTTATTTTATTGCTGGTGAGCTATATGAAAAATTAATTTGACTGATTTTCAGTTCAGGTATGGGCAGCTCGTTTAAAACAGGACCCAGAACTTATTTTATTCAACTTTTCATTTCATATCAAAGTAAGTTTTTCCGCAAGTTATTATGCATCTTTGTTTTTATTTGAAAGCCCACTTGTTTTCTTCACACTGGCACACAATGTATCATGAATATATCGTCATTGCAATCAGTGTGTGCAGCAGTAAAATTGCATAGGACTGTTTAAAATGCAGGAATTGTTGACTAATGCATTCCATATATTTCCATAAAAACACCTTTAATGTCTATACGAGATGCAGTAGACGTGCAATACGCAACCGGTCACATAAGGTGTCTAAAAAAAAAAGAAATCATTTAATTTTGCTATCATCATATTTACCCATACCACCCACCTTAATATGACTGTGATATTTTACGACTCTTAAGATGGAATTGTTTTTTTTTTACTGAAAGCCAGGAGCATCATGCACCTCATGACCTAGAGATTCGCCAAAGCTACAATATATAACTTATACTAAAATATGTAGGTATTTTTTTACATATTTGCTAAAACTGTCACTATGCCATGACAGTTCGGTATGAGACAGGTAACATGTGAGAAGATCAATCTCCTCTCTCTGGTCCTGCTGTCATCTAGATAAATAGGTCAGAAACAACCAATAAGAGGCAGGAGGGTTTTGGCGATGTCAATCATCTTTGTGCACATAAACCTCCCCATTGCTTTTCTGCTGAGCTACAGCTGATTCACCACGAATCTTCAAGCTAGTTAGCATAGCAACCGGTGAGGAAGGATTAATGGGACTTCCTCCTGGCTCTGACTGGTTGCTTTTAGTCGGGCCCTTTGCAACTACTCTCTTAATCCTTCAAAGCGCCATGATGGACGTGGGAAGGGAAGATCTGGAGTATTGAGCTGATATTGTTTTCCCAAATTGTTTTTGTCAGTTTATTCATGGCTTCAACTTGTTCAGAGTCGAGCTAATTTGTCTGTGGGTTTAACACACCTGGTGGGGGTTCATAGCTGGGGCTCCATTTACAGAAGCTTGAAACGGCCAGCTTAGAAACCGACCACCACTTCCTCCCTTCTGAAGCGTTGATCAAATTACCGACTTTGCCTGAATTCACAGCACATGATTTATATCGCCATGGCATAAACGGTGTTTCCCTTTGCACCGCAGCAGGATTAAAACGTACAAAAGACCAGATACTAACCAGTTTTTTTCCCCATACATGTTTGGCAACCTTGGGGCATTGTTTCCATGGTTACTAATGATTAGACGGTAAATGCGATATTTCAAATCTTTCTATTCATACTTACTGATAAAGTGTATGAACTTTAATCTTCTTACGCTGTAAAAAAAAAAAACAAAGTGTTCAAATCCTGACAGTCATATTGATTTGCGGCTGCTATTCATCCCTGCCGTAACTTTCCTTGTTAAAAGTTGTCAAATAAAACGACAAGTTCGGTTTTCGCCTTTGCCTTTGTTTGCGCAGCCGCCCGCGCAGCATCCTGCGATCGTTTGCACTAAGAAATCAACTTCATATCCGCCATGACGGACATTCCAAACAGCTGTCACAAAAATGTCCGTCATGGCGGACGTCGGGCAGAGTTTCGAAGAGAGTGACGTCACGTCGCAAAAGACCAATAGTAGCACCGGGAGGAGATGGAGGAACTCGATGTTTTCACGATGTTATCAGTTTCCTACGTCGTAGTCAGGACACAGTGAGAGTCGTAACAAATACGTAGCCTACTGAAGATTTTTGAAAAAGTTACACGCTGGGGTTTTAAAATGCAGTTTCACGGTTACAAAATTTGTTTGCGACAAGTAAACAACACAAGAAAACTACATTCAACCAACAGAAGGCTGAACATTGCAGGTAGAAGGAGGGATTAGCATAGGTTGTTGACATCCACGCCAGACCAGCCACAGTATTTGGCCGTGTGCCGCGGAAGAGTTCAGAAGGATTAACAGCAGCTGCTCCACTGCTTTCACTTTTTAATGCCTTTTTTTTTTTTTTTTTTTAATCCATCGTAATGGTCACTACAGACTGACAGCAATCTGTCAACGTGCAGACAGATTACACCGAGTATGTACAGTATTCCTATGTGTTGCATGTCAGGAGATGAAGTCGTATTTCGGCAGGGCGCTGCCTCAGCAGCACACTGCTGTGTGACTACCAGCGTGGCAGATGCTTTGAGCGTCTCAGTGCTGAGTGACAGCGAACTGTCAGGGCTTTTGTGTGCCTCTGCTGGTGTTTTTCATTTAAAGACGCTGCCAGGGAGGGAGGTTCCCACCAATGCAGCAGCAGCAGAGTGGAAAAAGCTCCTCAGGAGGGATATTTGAGCTTGTCAGACGCAAGAAATCTGATTCAGACAACCAAAAAAAAAACCAACAAAAAAAAATATGAATATTGAGCAGGAGTCCAATAAATAGCAGCTGCCTCTGTTTAATTTGAACAAATCGAATGGAAAAACAACAGGGAGGTAATGTGACACTATTTGCTGACAGGTATTTTAAGCTGGGAGAGAGCCATCCCACAGGCAGGCTGCTGTTTGCGGAGGGGCAGTTTCTTCTTCTTCTGTCAGGCTGGCGCTGATCCCTCATCTTACAGGTCACAATTATGTGCTTCATCCCTTCCCCGCTGCTATCCATCCCCGTCCCCCATCCCTCTGTAAGCAGCATTTAATTGTAATGGGCTGAGCTGGGGAAAGGAGTAATCAGATGAGAAGAGTCACATGGTTACACACTCTCTAACAGGGTGGGGGGGGGCATGGGGGGGATTAATAATAATACTGCCGCCTTGATTGAACTTCAGCTGCTTTCTCTGGTAAATTGGGAGGTGGGGCTGAATGCAAAAAAAAAAAAAAATCACAACAACAAAAAAAAAAAAAAAGTGACACAGAGGAGAGGGAAAGAAAAGAGAGTTGCAAAAGGGTGATAAGGAGTTCTGTGATAAGAACAGAGAGGAGGCAGGGATGGCGAGGGAGGAGGCAGAGAGAGAAAGGGAGTGGGAGGAAGAAAGAGCGAGGATAGGAGGCAGCGCAGTGCAGTGAGGGAGGGGGTGAGGATAGGGAGAGAGAGAGACAGAGAGAGAGAGAGCGATGTAGAGACAGGAAGCCTCTGCTGCTACAGAGCCAGTGAGACGCAGGCAGGCAGAGGGGAAAGACGAAGAGAGAGAGGGAGCGGGGGCCTCCTGGTTTCTCTGAGACAGGCCCGGAGAGAGGGGTGGGGGGAGAGGGGCTCCAGGAGCACCACCACGGAGAGCGAGACGAGTGGGTGGAGAAGCAGGATCGGAGGGGAGGGGGGGGGGGAGAAAGAGGCAGGGCGATAAAATCAGAACCAGGCTTTGGCAGGAGCAGAGGCAGAGGGTGGGACTTGAGCTGAGGAGGGAAAACGGCACAGGAGGAAACAAAGTTTTGAAAACTGAGGAAACGGCAAAGGGAGAGCAGATGCTGATGGCCAAAGCAGGACGAGATCCATGGAAGAAGGTCACCGTCTGCCAGCATGTTCTCTGACAGCCGGGCCACCGCCACCACGCCGGGGGAGCAGAGGGGCTTCAAGGCTCATGCCCCCCACTTCATCCCATGGCTGCGCAACAGCCTGAAGGCTCACCACAGCAGCAGCGGCGGCGGCGGCGACCTGGGGCTCAACGGGGCGTACAGGTCCAGCTCGGAGGGCCACGGTGCCCTGACCCCGTTGGAGAGGGCCAAGGGGATCGGTTTCTTCTCCAGCCGGGCCAAGAAGGGGGAGCTCCGGTGTAATGGCATAGGGATGCTGCCGGTGGTGCTGAGGGGCCATCACATCCTGCCAGGCAGCGTGGGGAAGCAGAGAGAGGACGGTCCTGCCAGGTGGAGCAAGACTAAAGAGCCGGAGGTGGAGCCCAGCACCAACTCTCAACTCAGCCCAGAGGAAGGACTGGCCGACAGCCTCTCCTCGCCGCCGCAGAGCCAAAACGTGGGCGACACAAGCTGCCCCTCAGTGAGGAAATACGGGCCTCTGGTGGGGCCCCATCCCACTCCTGTACCTGTGCTGCTGGCTGAAACGCCCGACTGCGATGTGCCTGTCGTGGTGTGCATGGAAGACAGCGAGGGGAAGATGTGGGACTACACCAGTCACACCACCTACCGCCAGAGAGACGTCCACTCCTCCAGCTGGCTGAGCTCAGGCACTCAGCAGCTGATCGAGAGGGAGCGCGGATTCAGCTCCAGCTTCAGCTGCGTCAACAAACACAGCAGGAGTTCTCAGAGTCAGAGGGACCTGACGGCCCTCAACGGGCTCATCTTCTCCAGCCAGACCCCTCCTGGAGCCCTGGGCTGCACCGCCACCTTGCGAGGCCCCAGAAGGCCCCGGCCGAACTCGGAGCGGATTGCCATCCTGGGTCAGAACCAGACGTGGGTACCGCACAGACCAAACAGAGAGCAGGAGCCACAGAGGAAAGGAGCCGGCTGCAGCAGAAAGGTGGTCCGAAACCAGATCAGACGGGTGGTGGACAACCTGGAGCAGGTCCTCACTTCCCTCAGGGACATCCAGCAGGAAATCAAAGAGGTACACACACACACACACACACAGTTTGTTGATTTATGTATTGCGTGTCTGAAACTTTGCCATGAGAGCTGCAGATTTGTCTCTTTTCTGTCCAAGGCTGAAGGGTGGGAACATGAACAAATCAGGGCCTTACTGCATCCTCTCTCATTAATTTAGACATTTTCCTCATGCAGAAAATGTTTGAGCTTTTGCAGAAAAAAACCCCCCAAAAAACCTTGAGGGCATTTAGAGATAACAAGGCAGACTATAAATGCACTTTCTCAGCAGAATTAAACAAGCAGAAAAGCATCTGCAGCGGGGATGCATGGACCCAAAACATGTTGTTGTTCCTCAGGCTCTCCTTTCTATTCCCCAGACGCTCTGGAGTCTGGCACTTTGTGCTCAAGTCGGGCGTGCGCTTTCATAAAGGTGGATGAGATGGTAGTTATGGCCCATTTGCCAGATGCATTCAGAGGATGTTCAGACGATGCAGGGTGACATTAGTAAAAAGCCTTGCCTCTAACAGCCTCTCTTTTCCACCACTTTTCCCTCTCATGGACAGCTGCTGCTCCAGGCACAGCTGGACGGTGGCCGGCGCTCTTTTATAATCCATTTATGTCTGAATATCCGTGCCTCGTCCAGTAAAAGTGACACGCAAATCTTTCCTCCTGGCATCCGATCAGTGAGGTCACAGCCAAGCCCCAGAGGTAGTAACTTCATCATTGTGACTTTAAAGACTTCTCCGTGACAGAATTAATATTGCTGTGATGAGAGTTTATGTAGAATACAGCGAGAAAAGTGAAAAAAGCGATTGGTGAGGCCGCATGTAGAAACAGAGGTGGCAAATGAAAAGAGAACAAGTCACCGTGGAAGCAGTGCAGGCTATTTATGTTTGTTGCATTAAGCAGTAAGCACTAATGCGAAAACGAAATGGAGGTGAGGCGAGGACAGAGACCATTTACTGGCTTGGAAAAAGTAATCACACTGCTTTCACTATCTCACATCACAAGCACAACCTTGAAAAACATGAATTTTATTGGCGTTAAAGTGACGGACCGACACCGACTTGTACGCCGGGAGGAAGACGACGCGAGAACGATCAAGTTTGTGTGCGGTGCTGTTGTGAGAACAATAAAAGTGAACTGTTTACTACTTCTTTTAACGGCATGGCCGCGTCTCCGCGACGCAGCAGTCACGGCCCCACAAACACAAATACTGCTCTTGAGAAGGATTCCCATTGGTGATGCGCTTCTTTAGGACGCCGAGCACATAAAGAAGTTCGGTTTGTCTTCACTGCACACATTTTTTGATATTTACTCAAACTCTTGTTGAACAGACAGTGAAGAAATTAGTAAAACTCACAATCCTGACGATATGGACAGATTTGGGGAGGTTTAAACGTCACTAATTGCAATTTGTCACGACAAAAAATTAAAATTCTCATAATGATAAGAAATTTGTCACTTTAGATGATAATCCAGTGGGAGGATCTGGGGAGGACAATTAATAACTGTGCCTTTATGGCAGAGTGGGAAGAACAAAACCATTGTTGATAGAAAGAGATTAGAAACGTTGGGTTAAGTCAGAAACTCCAGTCCACCTTCCTTCAACTTTCAGACACATTTCTGCTGCAACACGTGAGTCGAGCATCTGAATTCGTTCATCAGCAGTCGTTCGGCTCTGCAGGGGCCTGGTGAGGAGCCATTCTTTTAAATGAGGTGTGCTGGAGAAGACATGCATCATACTGTTACAGGGGGGTAACTCTCAAGGACTAGACTTGGAAGCTGAACTTTCAGCTCTGCATGCTAAATTGTACATGTGGCAAAAACCCAACACTGCACTTCAGCCTGAACACAGTGAAACGTGTTGGTGGCGGCATCATGATGTGGGGATGCCTTCCTGCTGAAGAGACGGCGATCACGAGGATGGATAGAGATAAATGCAAAACAATCCTGGAAGAAAACCTCCATGCTGGGAGATTCACCTTCCAGCATGGCAAACATCCTGAAAGTCTAAGCCTCGGGGTTTAAGTGTTCTAGTCAAAGCCCAGTCACTAAGTTCAATTAGGAATATTTGGCCGTTCTTTGATGTTCAAACGCACTCAACAGTCCATGCAAGTTTGAAAATATTTGGCGAAGAAAAGTTGTAATTAATTACAGTCTATGGATGAGCAAACCTGGAAGAGACGAAGCCCAAAAGACTTTGAGCAGAACGGCGTCTGCAAAGTTTGACTCAGGGGGGATTCACATTTTTAATTACAAACATAAAACATGTAATTTTCTTCCATTTCACTATTTTCTGTTGTCACTGTGCATAAAATTCCCAAACATACGTAGGAGTGTGTGGCTGCAGCACGATCAGCGTCTCTGCTCGATGCAAGTCAGAGGAAAATTTGCATCGGCCGTCAGTCTGGCAGCGATCGTCTGCTGATGTGTTTCAGTCAGGTGTAAAGACAAAAAAAAAAAAAAAAAGAAAAAGAAGAAGAGCTGCACCATGATTCAGAGCCTGAAGAGAAGAAAGAACCGCGTCAAGCTCGAAGAGCGGAGTGAAACTTTAATGACGGAGCTCAACAATAAACAGCTCTCAGCTCTAACAGCGGAGCATGTGTGTAGACCCGAGGGTCAAAGACTTTGTTTTTTTTTTTTTTTATTTTAACAAACGTCCTCGAAAGCAGCAGATGAAAAGCAGCCCTTTTATCTCCTCCGATTTCTGACATTAACAAGCAGTACCTGCCCAGAGTCACTGCATGTGCATATACTACATGCACCACTTCAAAGCAAAATGAAAGGCTTCACTCAAAACCTGCCGCAGCTTTAACAGAAAAAAAAACCCCCAAAAAAACAAAACAAAAAAAAACAGGCAAACAAATCAGGTCATCCTTTGACATCAGCAAGGATGTTGTTGAACACAGAGGACAAAACTCATCCGGCATGGGCAGAGGATTTATCTGTGCACACAGAGCAGGTGGTGAGCTGGGTCAAACATTTTCCCCAGCGTAATTTTCTCCAATCTCTCCAGCCTCTGTCATCACACAGCTGCCTGTGTGTCTGCGTGTTCGCGTGTCTTTGTGTTGCGATTTTATTCGTGCACGTCTGCAGAGCATATACTTATTCTCTGCACCCATTTTGCATTTGGACATGTGTGTCTTTTTTTCCTGATACATTAAGGAGCAGGCTTTTTACTCTCTGGGTAAGAAGCATTAGATGGGAGGGCTGACTAAATTTAGCCTTCACACCACTGTGATAGTACTCTCATTCTGTCTCGGCTGATTTTAACGTCTTTGCAGTGCGAAAAATAAAGACGACCTGTTTAACCTTGAAGAAGCTTCAGGGCTGTAATTATTTCTATATGTTGTCAAACGTTGACTCAATCCGGATGAAATCTCCTGGTCACTCCGGAGTTTGATCTCTGACTATGTGAGTTTTGATTTGAGGCATTTTCTTTTTTTTTCTTTTTTTAAATACACCATATGCTGTGTATCTGTAAGAAGGGAGGCTTTAATTGATTTGATGAAGTTAAACTTAAAATGGTGTAAATTGCGCGTGTTTCCAGTTTCCCAGCTGACTGAAACAAAGGAAAACTGAAGATTTTTACTGTCTGAGGCCGTGTAGAAAATAAACCAAACCAAAATGACCTGTTGCCTTTTACAAAAACAGTGCTGCTGTTTTTGTCAACAGCAGCACTTTGTTGACAAAAAGGTTTAAGTCTGAAATGGGCTAAAGTGCCTCGGTCTTGTGGTGTACTTCAGGGGTTCATTCTTGGTCTCGTACATTTTTCTTTTCATTTTCCCCATTTATGTTTAATTTTGTTAATAATTTAACATTCTGTTTCTCTGCTATTAATTGAATGTCTGGTTTGAATCAAGGCTGGTGCCACTGTGTGCGGAATTTATATATAGCTTTTTTTTTTTCTTCTGTGTATCAAATCATTCATTTACAGTTAAACGAAATGAATGATTTTGTTTAAGACTTTCTCTAGATGGAAATTATGAGCTTTTTTAACCAACGACGTTGAAGCTGTCTTAGAAATTTGGAAGTTGCTTGAAACTTTAGCAAACGGAAGATGGTGTGAGAAAGTTAGCTTTTCTTAGGACTTCTAAAATGTAACTTCACAAATGTAACTGCAAGAGTCATCCCAGTGAAATAGGCAACAATCGACAGTTCTTAGCAGCTTTTGCCAACGTGTACGAGTGAAGCCACCTACGTTTGCTTTAAAATCCTAACCCAGTCTGGCATCTCAGCGGCCCTTTAACTCTGCACATTTAAACCAGGTCACTGAGATCTGCTGAACAATTGTTGTTTCCAGTTTCGGGCCGTTGTGGGATGAACTTTCTACGCCCACCAGCTTTTGTTCGATGACTGTATGTTATTTTGGTGGGATTGTAAGGTCGTCCACTTATTGACTGGTACTACGCCTTATTCTGGGTCCTTATCGTGTCTTCCTTCTAGAATAATTCAATTAACAAGAGAAGAACAAAAAAAAAAAATGGTCCAAGCTGAAGCAAGATGGAGTCAGACTGAAATGCAGATTGTTGCATCGTTAATAAAAGCCTGTCTGTTCGGTAATGAAAGCTGAAGGTTAAATTGTTGAAGCTCAGACGTCCTGATTTGAAATGTTTTTAAAAGCCTTTTGCTGGGGGAACAAAATGGATCTTCAGATGTAAAAGCAGTGAGGTGTTTTAAACATTAATCACACTGAACAAAGGTGGACGTTCAGTCAGGGCATGCGAACATCTGCCTCACTGCTTCCTGTAATTAAGTGACCCCCCCACCACCATAGCAGCAGGTTTATTTATCATTTCTCTACTTCTTCTCCTCTGTACAGCAGCTCTTCATAACTTCCTAAATATTAGTTCTCCTCAATCACAGTACCTTGGCAACTCCTCCACCTTATATTAAAGGCACAGAAATATATAGACCTATTTGATATGAGGGAGGGCAGAAAAATCTCCATTTTCCATCCACATGAATCAGCTGCTCTCCCACTACTCCCCGGAGTGGCTTTTGCAAAGAAAAAACAATAATAATAATCAAAGCACCTATACGGGGCCGTGATTAACCTGTGACTAAAGCTTATGCATCCACCACCTCCTCAACACGATTCAAACTCAAGGTAAGTCACGGCCCATCAGTCCAATGCAGAGCCGAAGGTTAAAAACGTGGAATGTTTACGTCCAGATTTGGATTTAACGATCCAAGTTATTTGGGCTCTGCTCCGAAAATTGTCTTATTTGCTTAACTTTAAACTGTGGCACAGCAGACACAGCAGTGTTGATCTATGAACGTGTCAGACGAGCCAGAACAATTAACAGTGATCCCCTCTGTTTCAGTAAAAACAGCTGGTAAGTTCCTGAGGTCAGTCGCTGCACACAGTGAGAAGCCTGTTCCTGGTCTTCTGCAGTCCGGCTTAAAAAAAAAAAAAAAACAGAGCTGATGATGTACAGCCGGGAACCTGCAAGGTATATGTTTGCCTCTGACTTGCTAAGCCACCCTTCATCTTTAGTTTACGAAGCTGCAATAAAATATTTAGTTCTTAGTTTTTTGTTTTTTTTTTCTGTTGCAATTCTTGGCTTTAAAGTATGCAAAGGTTTCTGATGAGAGATCAACTGGAATCCCAAAAATGAGAAGTTTGACATTCCCACTGATGCTACTTGAAATATGTGGGAGGGGTAAAAAATGTCAGTGCAGTATATAAAACCAGGACATTTACCATCTTGCAAAAGTGAATGATTTTATGTCATGACTGCAAAATAATTTTTATAGTTATTGTCACAATAAATCACAATTAAAAACCCAAAACTGGCTCATTGTCAGAATTATTTTCTGTTATTTTCTCCTCTGCTTGTTCCATAAGATGAATATCAGTAAATTCGAAAACATAATTAAATGCAGTTACTGTATTTGATTGGTGCACTTTAGTAACACCAATCATTCTTGATGTGACTGGTGTCCTCCAGGAGCATATTTGAAATGGGAATGTTTCTCAAGAGTAGTTTCTGTTTATGGGGCTGTAACAGATGGGCCATGCAATCACAGTTATGCACTTAGCTAAAAATAGAAGTAATGAATCACTTTTTCATTTCTACGATCACACCACAAGATAACCTAATAAAACTTTTAAGTCTAATGGTCCACCCCTGGCCTGAATTTCAGCAAACACACTGTCCAAAACATGACTGTCCATCTGAACCTTCAGGTCAGATAATGATTTCCCTGTAGCTGGATAGCTGGAAAGAAGTCCTGCTTAATGTTTGTCTAAAGTCATGTATTGAACACAGAAAGCGTGTCAGAAGGGAATAAAATTGGACTTTTTAGGTAGCAAAACTGCGTTGTGTTGAAACATAGTAGTGGCTGCATTATGCTATAAGGTTCTTTTCTTCTTGACTCGGATGTACTGGACACAAAGCATGACCACATTTTGTTGATTATTCTGTGCAGAACAATTTCAGTTCCGTTTCCTTTACTCTACATTTATACACACCTTTATACACTTTACGGGGTCCAGTCACATAAGATAAGATCCACTGAGGTTTGTGCTTGCAGTGTGACAAAATCTGAAAATATCCCACCGACAATGACAAAAGTCCTTCTGCTTTATGTTCATTGTTTTTATTCTTTGAACAATTAAGGCAAAAGTAAGCCAATAGCAATAAGCGGTGTGATTTGATGTGATGACCCGAACTTAAGTAGGAATCCAAAAGCAATTTCTTCTAATACAAAAGGGACGAAATGCAGCTACACATGTTCAAAAAGGAGCATGATTTTATAATTTAATTTACCTATTTGTTAATTCAGGTAAAATCCCCGCGAAAACAGAAAAAAAATTAATAAAAAATCAATAAAAAATCAACTGGGCGCACACAAGTTCAACCAGACAAAAACCTGAACTCCACTGAAGTTTATTTCACACTTCAGATTGAGACACAACACACGACAAACAATCTTTACAGTGAAACACTTTTGTGCAACTGTTGTTGTTTTCATTCATCCATGCTGCTTCCTGGCCCCCCCTGCAACGGCCCCACACTTTGGGAACCACTGGGTTCACAGAAACCAGCTATAAATTCTACCTGGTTTTTCAAAACATATCGACTTTGGGAACTTTGCAGTACAGCAACAAAGTCTGCCTGCAACAGATCCTAATTATTCCCTGTGGGAGAGTGTCGCGGACAGTTTGTGCTTTTTATTTATAAATCATTGTGTGTGTTTTCTAGGTCGTGCAGCAGATTGACTATCTAACCTCCTCCATTGATCTGGATGATGAGGAGCAGCAGAGGCCTGGAGGGGAAGCTCAGCCTCCCAGCGACAGCAGCTACAGTTCAGGCTCCAGCTCCAGTGAAGTGACAGTGCGCGGCGCCCAGCAGAGGGCCCCGGGAGCTGAGAACCAGCCAGGAACTGCAGACTCCTACGGAACCCCCCGCAGAGAGGATCACAGCAGAAGTCAGCCTTCGCAGAACGGGCAGCTGCGCTCCATCACCGCGGGCTTTCCGTCAGAAAGGAGTTGGCCTGTTCAATTAGCTTGTGGGCGATCCCCGAGAAAAACCGTGTCTCGGGTGAACACAAACAGCCTCCCTCCGTCCAGAAACCCGACCACCCAGGATCACGCGCTGTCTCCTAAAAGGAGCCTCCCGGCTCGGCCTCCCACTCCTGGGCTCTCTCCGCTCACCGTGAACCTCCATCACAGCCCCGGATCACAGCCCTCCTCCCCTCTGTCTCCAAAGTCCTATCCGCCCCCCGCCCTCAGCCCTTCTGTCATCATAGAGACCAAAGTCGGGTCACTCCAGACCCCACAAAGCGATCCCCCATCTGCTGGTCCATTTTCACCGTCGCTGTCTCACCCTCAGTCTGCCAGCTGCCCACCCACCAACTCTGAAACCAAAAGTTTGCCCCTGCACGACAAAGAGCGGCGAGCGGCCTCAGCGGGGCCCTCGAGCGCCTGCGCAGCCAAACCACCCACAGGACAGGGCCGCAGGGCCCGCAAGCCCCCGCCGTACCCGCACCACCGACTCTCTGAGCCCTCAAAGAAAGTGAAGGAGCCCCGCAAAGCTCCTCCATACCCTGAGAAAAGAAGGCTGCTCTCAACCACCGTGTGAGACAATGCAGCAGGAGGGGGGCGGCCGATCGAACAGAGGCACAAACACAGCACCAGCCACATGTCTGCAGGAGTGGGGAGTGATTTAAGGCAGCTTAAGGCTCGCCAACTTCAGCCGAGATCAAGTTTCCAGGGCAACGGGACACAGACGCAACTCGGGGTGAGTAAGTCCAGAACCACTGCGTCACTGCAGAAGCAAAATCTTACCAAGTATGTGCAAATATCTTAGGATACTTGGAAAAAGACAAACTAACGTAGAAGTGATTTTTCAGCAAGAAATGGGAGCTTGTTTTATGTCAATAATGTATTTCTTAATATTGATTTAAAAAAAGCAATAGATGAAATAATTCGACAAGACATTTTCCCCGTAAGTCAAAATATGGGAAACCAGCCACTTTTATTTATGTTTTAAATCAATATTACAGTAATTATTGACTCAAAAACAAGCTCATGTTTCTCGCTGAAAAGTTACTTGTAAGTTAGTCTTGTCTTATTTCAAGTGTACTGAGATACTTGCACTTGAAACCAGAGCAGAGATACTTAGTCAGAGTTTGTGTTTTTGCAGTGCCGGTTCTACCCTTTTCCCTCCCTGCTCTCAAATCTCCTGGGTGCATGCGCGGGGCATAATGACATCTGGCCGGCTCACCGCTCAGGTAACAAGAGCCTTTGTGCAGATGTTCAATTTGCACCCCGGCTCCGCGAACTCCCACGGACTTGCACAGCTAAAGGGCAGAGGGGAAGGCATTATTAGCCAGAGATCTGAAGGCAACTGCAATTACCTCAGAATGCCGAGACAAAGATAGAGGTGATTACTTTATTGCACCTCACCCCCATGCATCCCAGCACAGTCACTCGCATATATCAGCATCGCCTGTGGTCGGTAATTGCTGTCAGGAGTCGTGATGCGATGATGAGAAGTCGGCGCGGCTCAAGCTACTTTGGCTCGGCGGTGTGAGAACGCGCGCAGGAGAGGCAGGGTCAGGGATCTGCGGTGCATCGAGAGGCAAGAAAGGCTCTCATAAAAGGAGACGCTTGGCAAGGCCACAGAGGAAAAGTTCAGGCCAGCTTTGGGGTGCATGTCAAGGGAGACAGGGGGGCAGCTGGCCATACGTTGTGCCCTTCACCCGGCCCCACGGTGTTACAAAAATCCCATCTCCTTTGCTGCCTCTGGCTCGACCCACCTGGCCTCCGTCTCCATCTGTTCCCCTCTAAATGTCAAGGGGATGCAACAGGGAAGAAATAAGGAGCCGGCGTGTTGGGAGAGGAATGCCAGCCAGATTGATTACATAAATACAACACAGGAAATCAATAGCTGTTTCATTTAGGACATAAATGCTGCTTTATTGGCTCCTTTTCTCTTTGTGCCGACCTTTTTGAACAGGATAAAGCTGCTGCTAGTTTGCAATTTATTCCATTGTGAACAAATTCAATGAAACGATCAAAATCAGCGGTTAATCTCATTATATTTACGCTGCCTGACTGCGACACACGTTCTCATATCGGTATCGGTTCTTCTGACGCCCGAGACGTTTCACAAGACACGGGGCATTATCGGCTTTAAGCAGAGTTTCTGGAATGAGTGAGCGACGCTTTTATGCCAAACTATTTTCAGATAGGGATTAGCTGTCAGATTTTCCAGAATCAGGATGTGAGACCGACCGGAGTAAATTAGACTTCTCAGATTTCTGCGCAAATCCTTTAAAAATTCTGCATGCACCCTGAATGCAAAAATCTTTCTTTTACAAGTCCTGATTAAACACAGAACAAATTACCACACGAGTCTCTGAAGGGAAAAGAATGAGCGGTTTTTCCTCTGCGTCTCGCAAACACGCATACTGAAGGAGCCGCTGCCTTACATCAGATGGTACCGGGATCACTGATTCGCAATCAGGCCAACTGCGCCGAATTACTGCTGCACTGTAAAAGAATTACCAAAGAAAATAACCGTTTGGAGTGGGATAGATTGCTGCAAAGCTAATGTCTCCATGCAATCAACTGTCCACTGTCGCCACGTGCTTGTTAAGCCGTATGAAATTGGACGGGTTTATTTAGTGAGTTATTTTACACTTGGACTTATTGAGAATGGATGTAATTCACTTTGAATGAGATGAATTGACTACGTTTCTGTATGATGGGTCGATATCGTGAATTGAAGTGGCATTTTTTTGTGAATTGGCGCCGTATAAATAAACTGATTCGACTGACTTAAATAGATTTAAGTAATTACGAGAAAATAACCTGCAACCTGGACAAAAACCCAGGAAATTAAACCAGTTATATGATTTTTTTTTTTTTTTTATTGAATAAAATTTGTCAGTTAAAATCTGCAACATTGTAATGTGATAATTGCGAAATTAATGACATTCGTGACTAGCTACAGTGTGTTGTAAAAGATTTTCTTCTTTTTGAAGAAGAATTTTGTCCTTTTAAAACCATAGATCTCCATGTATTATGTGGGGATTTAATGTCATAGACAAGACAGCATGTAATTGTGAAGTGGAAAGGAAAATGACACGTTTTTATTTCATTTACCAGTCTTTTGAGGCATGTCTCTAACAGCTTCGCACATCTAGACACCAAAATCTGAAGCCTTGCCAGACTCTCAATTGAACTTTGGTTTGGACTTTTACTAGGCCACCCACCCAAACAAATAAATACGCTTTGATCTAAACCATTTGCTCCGAGCTCCGAGTCTGTTAAACGCTGAAAGTGATGTTTTTCTCTCTCTCTTTTTTTTTTTAACTTCTACAAACAGAATAAATGCATAACAGATCACATCAAAGACCACTAGCTGTGCATGTAATTCACTCCAAAGATCCAAATACTGCTATAAATGTTAAACAGGGCTGATTAAAGTTTCCCCGAAAATCCCTAAAACTAAAATACAATACAGTATTTTGGAAAGTATTAACTGTTTTTCACATTTTGTCAGCTTATAACCACAAACTGCAGTTTAGAAATGAACACATTCTAGCAAAGAATTGTGTGGGAGGAAAATAATATGTGGTTTCCAAAGTACAAATTTGCAAAGTCTTCATCAACATTCAGTCTTTCCAGCTGCAAATCTTTGGGGATGTGATTCTACCAGTTTTACACATCAAGTCACAGGCATTTTGCTCATTCTTCTCTGCAAAACGCCTCTAGCTCAGTCGGTGAATAGGAACAATAAACATCAGTTCTCAAGCCTTCAGATTTCAGCTGAATCAGGTCTGGGCTTCACAAGGCGCTTAGGAACCGACACAGATCCGTCTTCGCGTTCCATCCGCCCTCCCAGCTTCCATGTCCCTGCTGAAGTGATGCTCCCAACATTGTGTTACATCAGGACAGTGTTCGTCTGATACCAGGTCACAGTGGGGATGCTTTCCACAGTGTCAAGCGCGTTGTTGGTTTTCCTTTCACATTTTATATTTTGCATTTAGGCTAAAATGTTCAATGTTGGCGTCAGCTGACCTCGGCATCTTGCCCCACATGTCTGCTGTGTCCTTTGCGTTGCTTGAGTCAAACATAAAAAAAGGATGTCAGGTCCCACTCTTCAGATGGGATATTGTTTTATTGATCCTAACCATGCTTCAAACTCTTCATGAGGTTTCTTAAAACCCGAGACCTTCGCAGCTGGGGAACTTGCAAAGGCAATCGGGTTGCACTCAATCTACATTCAAACGCATGAAATTTACATCACTTGAGATTTATGCGATTGTGTCGGTCAACCACATAAAGTCCTAAAAAAAAAAAGAAAAAAGTGTGCAAACGTAGCATGAAGGGATATATAAAGTCTGCGTTCACATAGCCCATTCTTTTAGCCAGGATCTAACTAGAACAACAACAACATCCATCTTTCATTTATAACTTGTACTTCCAACAAGCTGTGCAGGAGCTCTGTGTAATACACCTCTGCTCCACAACATCCTGCACGTTCCTCCTGATAGTGTTTCCTGTGATGTAAGGAACTTTTTCTGCTGGTGTAAGACAGTACGCCGAGGTGCTGATATGTGCTCAGGATCCGGATGACAGAATCGAGGCAGCTCTGGGCCCCGCAGACGGAGAGAGCTGATGGGCAAACAAAGAGCTGTTGAGAAGCAGAGATTTACAACTCAAAGGAACAAACAGCTCAACAGAAACGGGGCCAGAATTTGGCCGTCAAACTGCAGCAGAAATCACAGGTTCTGCTTTGCTGCGAAGGTGCGGGTCGGTTCTGCACAGCATGTCAGGAAATCATTAGCGCCTCGCTGTTCCAGGGAGTTTTCAGCAGGTGAAAAGCAGCGATTTTCAGGCTTAAAAACGCTCCTGAATGGAGAGTTTTCAGCTCCGACGTGCGACTCTTGCGTCAAGCAAGCAGACAATCTAGATTTTCTCTGGATTTAACGTAATGATAGCTAAATCCCTCCTGACTTTCTATCTCAGTAAGCCCACAAAGATCAGCAGTCCATACATTCCCATATGTGCCTCTGGATTTAATAGATCCTCCCAGCCAAGCCTCTTCCTCCCCCCAGAAATTACGGGGAAACAATAGAGGCTCTCTATCGCTTAGAAACATTTATTTGAGCACAATATACGTTAATTGACTACGCTTACGGAATACATTTTTAAGGCTAATTTTTCATTACTCTTGCAGAAAGGGTCTCATAAGTCTCATTTGGAGGCTCTGACACTGGCTGCTTCCCTAAACCGGTCCAAATTAGGGATGCATTAGTGGCGCTTCTAAAAATTACGGCCATTGGGCAGATAAGATGGGACGTAAAAACGCCATCCTCGCCCAGGCCCGGCCCTGACAGCGCTCAGAATATCTAACGCCTCGACACAGGCAATCAAATTCCTCCTCTTTTCATGTTTACCCTTCTGACAAGGCTACGGCAGCTTCAATCAGACCACGACTGATGTAACCCGACAAAAAAGAAAAAACAAAAAAAAAACACAAGAGTTATCTCCACCGAGGTGACAACGCGTCTTTATTCAAACACCCATCAAGTTTCATCATGATTCACAGCAATCAACAGGTAGAAAAAGAAAAGCCGCATGTACAAAATTAATAACGCAAGTTGTGTTGTTTTTTTTTTTTTTGTTTTTTTTTTCCTCTCTCAGAGCCAGGTCGAGGTCCGGGTGTGATCTTTTCCTGTTCTCACCCCCCGCTGAGAGAGAAAGAAGACAGCCTGGATGGGGACAAAGGGACCCGGCGTCTCCTCCACCCCGGGGGATCGCCTCGACACCAGATGAAAGACACCGAAGGTACGCCGCCTATCCCGGCTAATCCAAGAGCAGAGTCAAATCAGAGAAATCCTCCAATCTGAATTCAATCCTTGGACACTTGTGCTGTTTGAGGGCTTGGATCAATGCCAGTAAGATAAAGAGGCCGCACAGAATAACAGAGAAAGGGGAGAGCAGAGAAGAAGAAGGAGAAGGAGAGAAAGGGAGATGAGGGGCATGTGATAATGAAGCACTTCTGAAACTTGCACGATATTCTCACTGATCCCCACATGTGGCACCGAGAGATGAAAGCCAGAGGTTCGAGAGGGAGCGAGCGCTGGCATTTTTATTCCTCATCTCGAAACCTCCAAATGTCTGTGCGTGCTTTACATTTTGTTACTTTTGAGTTAAACATCTGCACTAATGTTCCAGACTTCAATTTCTAGATTTTTCTGCCCCCCCTCCCCCAAACTGCTTTTATCATACTCGACTACAAAACTTTGATCTAGTTGGGGATTATTGCTACCAGAAAACTTAAAGCAACGCTGAGGTTTCTTAATTATTCAGCTCAGGGCTGTTTCAACACTTCTGGCATTTGAATAAAGTGATATCAGCTCCATTTGGAAATCTATAGTCCTACATTAAATAGAGAGAGAGACTCAAACTGGTCAATAGTTTGCATAACCTAAAAAAAAAAAAAAAAATCAATTGCATTTTGATTCTTTTTTTGTGACGTATTTTTGAAGTAGCATAGTTTCATCGGAGAGAAATGGCAGGAAACAAGCAGATGTAGATAAATGGAGACACAGAAGTGCTTCTTTCAACAGCGGTGCGGCTCGCAGTGAGACAGAGCAATTTCTGCTTGTTTGGATGTGCGCTGCTTCACAATACCAGGGATTACTCACTCTCCTCTCAGGATTACACAAGATGCATAAATCTCCAGCTAATCTAAAATGTATCTAAACTGGGCAGACCCCATCCCATCACCAATCTGTGCATTCCCCACACCCACTGGATCAAACCGGAATCTCTTTACATTACAAACTAAGAAACAACTACAGAAGCACGTAATCTTATGGCCGATTTTGATCCTGGAAAGTGTGGATAATCAGTTGGTTCCTTCATCTTTTGTCGGACAAATCCAAAAATGAGTGAAAAAGACTGGATATGTACTACAACTGGTTCTCCATGTCCCCTCAAACCAAGATTAGCTTCATCCTGCTTCAGTTTTCGGTCGTTTCTCAGGAAGAAATCCACTGACAACTAACAAGCAGAAGCACAGTTCACCGAGGTGCTGCGATTGGTCACAGCCCAGCGACACTTCTGTCCAATCAGAGCTCGTCATGTTTCGTCCGTCCAATGACGGTCAGCTTGGAAAGCTGAGCGCTGAACTTTCCATCTCTTTGGGTCACTGGAATTAAGACAGGAGAGCGGATTACTGCTGCAGTCTGCGCAACATCATCACAGACTGCAAATATATCATATATATGAATAAAACAACAACTTCATTATTATTCATACAATAAATAGTAGAAAGTATTTGTTGCCATAGAAACAACTACAGAAGCAGTTAATTTAACGATGGCTGGATGAGCAGGCATTTTTGGATACTGCAACAAAATTGATTTGATGGGAATATTTTGTCTTCTTACCTTTTCATGAATAAAAAAGTGTCAACATTTTCCAGTGTCCATATTATTTCATACCTATGGATTCAGGTAACCTCAGGGAGACATAAAGTCTTAATTTGAAGGCAAAGAGTGTAGTCATAAACAGAAAGACGCAAAGAAAATATTCTGCTAAGTCGTTTTGTCTTTGTAATACCAATGTTTACAGAACCCAACACAATGCTGTTAATAACACCATTGTAGCAATAATTTCAACACCTTTTAACAATATTTTTAACCATCAAGACTGTAAAGCTCAGTAATTCTGATCGTGATTAGATCATGGCTGTTTGAACGGATGTTTTGGAATAACAAAATATGACTCGGCTGTGTTTTTCGTCTGAGCTCAGTATGTTAAGGTTAGAACAACTTATATAAATGAAGGTTCCAGGTTTTTGCTTTCCATAATTTATTTGTATATTTTTTGTTTTGTTGTTCTGTTGCAAAATCTTTTCTCACGGTAAAAAGACGGCCTCTATTAATATGCAATATACTCTAAAATGAACCAGTAAACTAAATTATTTGCACCTAGCTTTCAGGAAGAAAAAATAAACAAATCTCCTAACAAAAGAGCATTTTAATTACAGCTGCCACGAGATGGAGAATAAAAACTCAGAGTGCAGAAATAAATGAGTCACACGGACAATTAAGTGCCAACAGCTGAGGCAAAATATCTGGTTTTGGACAAATTATTCAGTGTAAGAATAGAGATGCATGCAGTGCTGCAGGAAACCAGAAAATAAAAACAGAAATATTTTAAAGCTGAAAGAAGACAATGGATGGTTTGTATAGGTTTAGAATAAGTCGATCCTTTCAGGGTATCTTTACGTGTAGTTACTATTTTCTCCAACAGGTGTCTCTGTTTGGGTTACCAAAACCTGAACATGGCTTCATGTGTTGCAGCAGGAACTTTAGGGCTGTGGTAATTAAAAAGCCCCTTTACATACTGTACTCCACGCCGATAAGCAATCTATGCCTGGAATTCATCGCTCCCGCTGTTTCTCAGTGATGGGATTATCCTTAAGTCTGTCATCGGCGCTGAGTTCGGAGCCTGTAAGCCTCTGTACTTTAGCGTCTAATCTGCTGAAAATGACAGCTGAAGTAAATTGCCAGTCGGGGTGACTAGTCAAATCCTGCTAATCACAGGCTGGAACTGAAGCCCCAGTCGGGGATTTCTGCAGGAGCCCAATAACAACAAATAATGCTACGGGGACGACTGCGAAAACCCACTCACAGCTGGAGCGCACGCTTCGCAGGGGAATCTGCAGGGAGCTTGCAACGTGATAATGGGAGGGCTGGGTGCGCGTGTGTGTGTGTGTGTGTGTGTGGAGGCAGAGAAAGAGACTGATGTGACAGGGAGAGGGAGTTGATTGAACACTTGGAGACACAATCAATTCCTCACCTGTTGATTCTCCTATGGTAAATTCGTCTGGCTTCAGAGGTACGTCACGCTGGCCTGTCACTGCTGTTTCTGACTGGAGACGCATCCGCAACGACGAGGAGGAAACGGTGGAAAACAAAAACAAGAGATTTAAAAAAAAACAAAAAACAGACAACAGGCGGCGGCACAGAGAACAATGTCATTTGCACAGGAAGGAAGAAAAATAAGAAAAAAAAAACAACAGAGGAAAGAACTCCGATTCAGCATCAAGGTCAAAGAGATGCGTTTGTGTATGCAATGTTGTTTCAGTCTCCTCACTCTGAAGTTATTTTCTCTGTTTTCTCTTTTCCGTGCAGGGCACACAGCCAGAGCAGGAGGAGGAAACATGTTCTCTCCCTCTCTTTCTAATGACGCGAGTGTCAGGAATGTCCTTGCTGGGGGAAAGGAGGCGTGTCAAGGTGTGCCTCGCATCGCCTCGCATCGCCTCGCAGCGCCTCGCCTCGCGGCCCACGACCGCATCAGATACAACAGACCGCTGCGATGTGACCGTCCAGACATTAACCTTCCACTGAAAGCTTTACGTGCAGAGATGCAACTCCAAGTCGGACTCCAAAAACTAATAAAAATGTGTCTTTCTGACTTGCATTAAGCCGTAAAAAGTTGGGATGGTGCTGAGGCCTTCGCTAGAGGATGAAAGCTGTAAACATGCAGAGGTGTGGAGCTCATAATGGGTTTAATGGATGGGAGGAAGAAAGACTGTGAGAAAACTAAGATTAGATTGTTGGCAGAGATTCTGGTAGTCAGATAAAAAACATGAAATTAATCCAAAAGTTCCCTTTTAGACACATTTAAAAAAAAAAAAATACTAATAACTTAATAGTGTGAAAATGCTATGTTAGCATTCAGAACCTCCATTCTGACTAAAAAATACTGACCAAATGTAGCTGAAGAACTGATATTAATTTTCCTTCATGTATTTTGGCCACTTTAAAAAGTTTTATAGTGGAGACTTTGGAGGACTTCCAAGCACATAAGTCCCAAACCTTCCCTGAACCTTTCCAAATGTTTGGAAAGTTTATGACAGTGTTCGCCATCTGAACCAGAACCAGAACCAGGTTAAGAACCACAGTGGGAAATCCTGATCTTCGAAGCTTCAGAGGGCAGTGAAATGTTTTTTATAAGAATTTATCTGCATATTCTCAGTCGGTCTGGGTGTTTAATCCAGAAGCAAAGTTATGATGTGGAAATTTAAAAAAGAACAAATGCTGTTAAATGCTGAATAAATCAATAATAAAGCACTTTTCTTTCTTTTTTTTTTTTTTTTTTGAGAAATCCCAGTTCTTTCAACTAGATGACAAATAATAGCCTTAGACATTGATCCAGAGCTGGAACATGATAAAAGGATTTTCCATACAGATTGAGATGAGGTGGATGAATATTAAGACT
>VMRN01000362.1:0-24883 GCA_010277015.1 Poeciliopsis turrubarensis
ACATTGCTCAGAGAGAGAGGAGTAAGGTGTTTAATTAGAGAGAGAGCTGTTTTAAGAAGGCAAAACTTTAGGAAGATGGCAAAATGTGATGACAGTAATCGCTCTAACACGTAATAAGTTACCATATTCAAGAATAAAATCTTATTTAAAGGCATGTTAAATGTTTTTTTAACTGTAAAACTTAAATTTAAGCAATACAAAAATGACAAGAAAGATTATTTAACCGTATCCAAGGAAACAGAAACGCTAAGAAAATGGAAGGGGGAGAAATGTGTTGCTTTAATACAGACACACACACACATTTTTTATTTTTTTATCAGTGCTAAAGATTTTATTTGGAAAGTTGTTAGAAGGGACAGGTTGCTTTCTCTTGCATTACAAGCAGAAGGCGTCTGTGCCTAAGGACTAAAATTAGCATATAGTATATTTTTGGTCAGTTTTTGTTATATTAAAGCAACATATTATATTAACAGAAACATTTTAGGAAATGTAGGAAATGGCAGGCTGGTGTCCATGCTAACTTGTATCTACTGAGGATTCATTTCATCTAGTAGAGGAGGATCGCACAGACAGACGGGAGCTCAGCATCACATTTGGTGGCATCCAGGCATCCAGAGCCGTGATCTGCAAACAGGACAAACACAATATTCAGTTATGTGATCCACAGTACAAACCACTTTTTTGCATATTTTGTTAATGAGAAAATGTATGAGTTCAAAGTGAAATGAAATGTTTAAGTTTGACTTACCATCAAAAGAGATCTGCAGACAGTTGTTCTCATGGTGGGAACTTTGCTCATTGCAAAACTTAGCAAAGCCAGGGAAAGAGGGATCGACCCAGGACCAAGAAGAATCCTACAGGACAAAAATCAAACCAACTCAACTTCAGATTGAAGATAAAACCTGGGTTTGAACTGTGTAAGGACGATTTATCTACCTTGGATGTTCTGCTGCCTCCAACCCACACTTGTCCGCCATGATGCCCAGCACTTTCCATCTCGTTGTAAATCTCATGACCTTGATCGTCAACATACACAGCAGCAAGTGAACCTTCACCTTTGGATGCACAGTTTTCCTAAAGAGAAGACAAATTACACACAGTTGAAAACCAAATCGAGAACAATATCACTGTTGGGTCTAAACTTGCTATGAAATCAGCAGGTGAGTCTTCAGTGACTGGCGCAACAGAAATGTTCAGCCCAGGAAACGGCAAAAGGCCCGAATTCCTTTAAAGCTTTATCAAGTCCAAATGACCCACATGCTAAATAACCAAGAGTTGCTTTGCATTGGGACTGTGAACTTAGTAAAAGCACAAAGGAGCTAAACAATGAACATGAAGTAGGATTTACCAGCACGAATAGAGAAGCTTGAACAGCTAATTGGAGCCAATATTCAATTAACAATATGAGATTTTTTACCATTTTGATGTGAAATGTCTTTTCTCAGTTACCTTTGCCTCATTCCAGGTCAGATTCTGGGGAACAAAGAGGAGGCACTGAGTGCTGTGCATCGTCCATCCATCAGGGCAAGTGAAGTGCCAGCCATAGTCTCCATCTTTAAATAGTTACAGGTGTAGTAGATTTATTAATGCTGACAAGTTACAGAATATGATTCTGAATCAGTTGAAAATGTGGGGAAACTGACCAGTTCCATTCATCCAGTCATGACTGTAATCTAAAGAAAAACACTTTGTTTATATTTACATTTACAATTTAAAGTTTTATAAATGTATTTATAATCATATTCAACTTTTTTCTTTGTCAAATTGACATGATTCAAACAGAATAATGTAAATAAAACTAATGATAAAAAAGACTTGCCTTCAATTCGTGGATAATCAGGATAGCGATCAGTGAACGGAGCGTCTGCAGACAGAGCATAATTTAGAAGAAGAGTCTTCAATTAAATAACTTTGTACTTTACTTTTACTTTCATGTTATATTTCAAAGACAATATAACATTGTCTTTCAAATGCTATATTTAATTCACTGCAGATTATTTAAGCAACCAAAACAACTTCATGAGTCATAAAAGTGAGACTTGCAAAAACACGGTATGGATTCTACAGAGCTTGTTGTGAAACATCGTCATGTTTCCCTTATTGACAGGAAACACAAAGAATAGTTGATGAAAGAAAAAACTGCAAAACATTTACCTCCTGTTGAACCAACATCATCGTCTGTGACTGGAATGGCTGCCGACAGGTTGAAAATATATGAATAAATGAAAATAATCTATGTAATAATTTATAAATGCAAATATTGTTTAAATCAATAGCTTTTATGAGACTTTTCAACTTTATTTTCCACAATTATACATGAATCCAGAGACACTTTGCATATGATTTCTTTTCAAAACATGTTTTTGTTCCTAAGTAATGGGGTTCTCTTATGTTGCACCTGTTTTAAAATTTCTGTTTAATTCACTTCAGTTCATTTAGAACAAATTATATTATTCAGGTTTAGGAAACTTAAGGTTTACAAACAGTCAAAAACAGTTTCGTGAGTCACAAAAGTGAGGTTTGCACACAAAAAGGGCTCCATGCACAAGAGCTGGCAGCAGACAGAGCTTATTGTGAAATTTTAACCCAGGATAGATAACTAAGGTCAAGTAAATGTCATGGCCATAAAATGCAGAGATCCAGACACAAAACAAGTGCAAAATAGACAAAGATTTTCCAGAACTGCAGCTGCAAAGTTATCTGACAGCTGACCAGGCTCTCTGTAATTGCAGCCATTTTATGCTCAAAAGAAAATGTAATTAATGTTTTAAGGTTTTCTATTCTACAGAGTAGTTACTCTATATTTCAAAGAAATAAAAAAAACAAAATACCAGCAGATACTGCTGCAGTAAATACTCACCGACTGCATGGACTAAAGTCAACACGGTGAATCCAAACCAAGACAAACTCAGGATCTTCATGATGGCGACGACTGGGATGCAACCTGTGCTGCTAAATTTATTTTCTACAGACAGAAAACTAATGCATAATAAATTCCAACACAAACATCATGTGAAAATGACAAGACAACCATCATCATCATCATCAAATTTGTGGTAAAGAATTACCTTCACGTCTCTGTCTGGTGAGTTTCAGCCTGCAGCTTCAGTGTTGTTTTGAACAGACTGACGCCTCCCAGCCTTAATAACCGAACAGGATCAGGCATCCGGATTCTAACAACAAATGCTGACCAGAATCACAATGAATCTGCATTGTGATTCATTGGAACTTTCACTGGAAAGAGCTTCTAATTTCCCAGGAATCAGAGCGCCGAACCAACAACACCCTTGATAAATATTCAGTTGGATTAATGTATTTACTCAGCACACAACAGAGGTCAGATAAAACAAACTATGAGCTCAAAAAATGTCAAACTGAAAGATAAATGGGCAGAGTTCAAACCCACATAGCAAATATTTAATCTTATCAACATGTTTCGGTGGATTATGAGAAATATGTTTAAAATTGAGCCAGAGTGGCAACTTGGTAGTGAATCTGTGGAGGGAGTTGAAGATTAGGGTGATGGAACAGAGGCCTTCCAACCTCTGAGGAAAAAGAATGAGCTCATTTATCAAATGATCTTCTGCTGTCTGTCACTAGTCTGCACTTCAACCAGTGCGCCACCAGGTGTCGCTGTTGGACCAAGACGCGACGTGTCTTATGTCTAAAAAGGTTGAGTCAGATTATGGCCAATATGCGTTAAAGATATCAATCTAATTAAATAAATCTTCATAATTTCATTATTTTCTACTCTTCAAACAATCTAAGGATGAACTCTCTTGTCATGGTTCCTAAATTAAATATTTAATGTAAATAAATATTACATTAAATATTTATTTCTTAGATATTTTTCATCTAAGAAAAATATAGCATCGTAGCTTCTGGTATTTTATTCTTTATTTTGTTTTTATATATTTTATGTTCTTATTTTTGTGTGAACCCTCTTGCTTTGACTGACTGATCTCTTTGCTGCTCGATGTGGGGCAATTTTTCTAAATCCTCTGATCAATAATCCAGTTTTTTCATTCATACATTTTCATAATGGTTGTTTTATTGAGAGCTATTTCATTCAAAATTGAGTAAATAAATACTGTTATTAATAATTAATATATGATACATCAAATAAATAAATTTACCCATGAAATAAAAACAGAGTAATTCAAAAAGTATTGATTTGTTCATTGTATCTTTATTTCACAATAATGTTTTGCCTTATGACACATATTTTGTAAACGTCTTTTATACATTTTATTAACATTTTTATTCATGTTTTGTCAGGTCAAAGTTCAGCAATCAGAAAATATGTTGTTTTTTTATTGAAACAACTGTGAATATGTTTGTTTCAAATATATGAACATTTGTTTTTAATCCAGGGAGAGGAGGGAGAGGAAACTGCAAAAAAAATGATGCAAACATGAGCAAAAATAATTCCAGCTGCCTCCTTTATTTAAATAGAATTATGATCTGACCCAGAACTTTAATACTCACCAATTTCCACATGGTGGTGCTAGTAAACCATACTTTGTCTGACACACTAATGAGTTTCAGGAACTGATATATGACTGAAAAAGATTATGTTTTTTTATAATATTTCCCAAAGTTTGATGTGAAAACAGAGAATCTGAGAGGATTTTCTGTCTGTGGATGTGAGACTTTAATCAGAAAGCAAGAGAAGACTCACTGGAAGGTCTTCACTTGAGAAATGTTAAAATCAGGTGGTGTTACGTGTCACAAATTGGGAAAAAAGAGATC
Organism: Poeciliopsis turrubarensis; assembly: GCA_010277015.1. Taxonomy (NCBI): domain Eukaryota; kingdom Metazoa; phylum Chordata; class Actinopteri; order Cyprinodontiformes; family Poeciliidae; genus Poeciliopsis; species Poeciliopsis turrubarensis. Next base: position 4,753 of record VMRN01000362.1, read on the forward strand.
ATTCCTAATTTAACAGTGAAAGAGTTAAGGTCAGAGGTAACTGGACCAGTTAGGTGGGTAAAAACTTTCTCGACAACTCCTCCCACCTCGTCCGTCGAGCGGCTAGTTGAAACTGGGGAGTTGAAGGTAATGCACGGGCCGCCGCACACAGTCCGCAACCCCCTGGTCATGCCCAAGGAGATGGGCATGACCAGGGGGTCATGACTGTCTTAAAATCCCATCTAAGCCAAAGAAAACATGAAAAAGTCTAAGCTGACTAATCTTATTCCTAACAGTAAAATTAATTAAATAAGTAGAAAACTCAAGAAATGAAGTAGCAATATAGAATAAAACTCAAAACAGAAATAACTGAATGAATCAATCTAATAATAGAGAAATAAGCTAAGGCAAGGTTCATGTTCAAACTAAAAAGATAAGAAGTAAAGTTATGTGAATTAAAATAAAAGGACTCTAAGTTCATAATAAAGACTCCAATTGTCAAACTACAATCCTCAAAGTTGCAAAAAAGCAGGAATCCTACAATCTGAGGAAACTTAGGTGTGCTCTCCGAGGTGGTTAGCATTCAGGAAGGACTTGTGGAAAGATCACAAAAGGTCAAAGTGACAATTGTTAGGTTTAGGCAAGAAGCCAGTGAGAGTGTAGAAAATGTAGGCCAAGGTTAGTCAAAGTAAATCTTCAAGAGTTTTATCCTAAACTGGATTGAAGCTAAGTTGGAGTAGAAAATGAAGTGGAGGGACGACCTGAAAGTCTGGTTTTCTCAATATTCTTCCTGGTGTATGGGTTCAAGAAATCCCTCAAGAAATTCAACCTGAATTGGAGTGATACAAAGTTGGAGTGAAAGATCTGGTGGAAGGACAGACTGGAAGTCCAATTGTTTATTTCTTCAGTAAAGGATTCAAGCCGTCCATCAAGAAATTCATCCTCAACTGGATTAACAAGCTGGATTAGAAAATCAAGTGGAAGAACGATCTAAACATCTGGTCTTTTCGCTTATTCTAGCTTCCATAGAGGTTTCAAGAAATTCATCAAGACACCAATCATAAACTGGAGTGAAATCAAGCTGTAGTGGAACATTAAGTGGAAGGACGAACTACAAATCTGAATTTCTACTATTCTTTCCTTTCGGGTTGAAGTAGCTCCACAAGATATAGCCCATCAACTGGAGTGAATCTGAGTTGGAGTGAAAAATCAAGTGGAAACTCAAGATGATAGTCTGGTTTACTCACTATTCCTCCGTTCAGGATGGGATCAGTCATATGAGAGTTCCCCATAAGGAAATTGGTCATAGGCTAGAATGAAAGTGAAAACTGGATAAAGAAGGTCGAGGAAAGACAGAGCCGTCTGTACGGACTGCGAATCCCCCCGCCGGATCGGGCTGCTCAGGGTTAGGGTTAGGGGTTAGGATTAGGGCCTGATGGGGTCCATAATGATCCTGCTGGCAGAATCCTGGTGCTCTAACACCACAGACCTTGTTTTTCCTGTTATAGAGATGATGTCATGCTTGTTCTATGGAGTCAAGATAAGTTTTCATTTCTTTCTGTTGACATTCTCCAGAAGAGTAAAAATGAAAGACATAAGGATGGGATTACCTGTTTGTTCCACTGAAACAAGAAACTGATTTAATCTGTAGATGATGGAATGAAGTGGGAGCAGTTTTAAAGAGAAAATGCTGAAAGATTCATCACATTATTTCCTCTGAACTCCATGTCTGTCATCCAGGTGGTCGGACCCGTTCCACACAGACATGACACCGGATCGGGTTTCACAGCATTTCTGCAGGCTGCGGTCAATACAGAAAATGATAGCGATAGTAATTATAACTTGACTACAGAGTCAATGAACAAACATGATATGTTGCAGCCTACTTCAAACTTAAGCATTAATTTTAGATATAGAAAATGTATTTTTTGTTCTGAAAATGGAAGTTTGAGTTTAAAAGAAGCATCAGGTGCAAAGATTCACACACAAAAAAACTCTTTAAGGTTTAAAAACCATATACAAAAAAAAAACTAACAATAACAACATTAATAGACATTAATTTAATTTGCAAGACTAATGAGGAAAATACTGAGCAATGAGAATAGGAATATCTGGCTTTTATTTCGTTCTATGCACAGTTAACATTCACAAAGAGGCAAGAAGTGATATAACTGCCTGTTTCCTGTCTTACATTGATCTTTTTTAATGCTTGTGCCAGCACATTTATTAGATTAATTTGTTTAATAATGTGTTTTATCATCTTTGCCAGGTCTGAACTGAAGTAGCAATATTCATTTCCTCATAGCAGAGACGTGTAGCAACAACTGTCCAACCAGTTTCTCTGATGACTGAGGTTCATCCATATGATGTCGAAGCAAAACAACTTTATGAGATTCCTTCAGCAGAATCTGCTTCAGTTCTGAGGAAACCGGGCCGCGGTTGCCAGAAGGAACAGTTTTCTTTTTATCTGCTGTATAAAAGCTGGAGAGTCAAAGTCACAACCCGGAGATGAATGATTCACACGCTGGAGGTGAGTTGTGTTACTTTCAATAACCGCATGGTGATAATACTGAAAACAGATAATCAAAATTAATGTTCACAAAAATACATTTGCTGAAGAAACTAATCAGTGCTGATATCTTGTATTTGAAACTCATGTTGGATTCTTTAGTCGATGTTTCATAGTGCCTGAGTTTCTACCCTGCAGGCCATCCACAGAATGAAGAGCAAAGATAAAGAAAAACAGAAAAAACTATTTTTATTTTCTTTAAGACTGATAAATGGGTTGATATCTCTGACCTTAAATGACCTTCAATGTTTGGTTTATTTGGTTCATAATATTCATTCTCTTTTTCAGAAAAAATGTGTTGGTTTTAAAGAGGAATGAATCTAATATAAATCTAATTTACTTTGGTAAGAACTGGACTGTTTCAGACTCGTTTGAGAACAAATGTAATCTGTGTAATCTCTTATTTATTTCACTTGTTGATTTTATTATTTAGTCAGTGTATTGGAATATTAATTTACTGACTTTACAGCCTCCACCAGCATTTTTACAGATTTCAGCTAATTACTAAATCTGACATCACAACAAACACCAAAAAGAAATAATAATACAAGCACATTAGAAAGTGGTGTTTTTTTAAGCTACTTTCTAAAGTCACCTTATCAAATTTTTTTTTTTTAAATTATATAAATAACAGTATATGGTGATATTCATATGTGAAACAATGTGAATTACTTCTAATATCACAAAGTTACAAGTATCAGGTTGAATTTCATTTTAAAAAAACATTTTGTTTTTTCCCAAGAAAATAAGTTTTTGAAAATGAGAATTATAAATGTTTGTTAACATTCCTGACCTTGTAGTTTAATGATCCGTAAACATCGCAGCAGCAATTTTTTGAGATTTTGTTAAATAATAGCTATTAGAAATCAAGACATAACAAGCATCAAGTTGAAATATCCTGAAACTCAGTTAAAAAATAAACCAAATCAAATATTTAAGGTTCTGCACCAACCATTACTGTATCTTGTAAAGCTTGCGGTGTTTATGAAGATAATAATATTTGTCTCTTTTCTTTGTTCACAGATAAATTATGAGTTTAAAAGTTGTCATCCAAATCCTACCTGAGTGGACAGGTAAATGTCTACAGCTGTGGTCTGTCAGGTTTAGTTTGAGCTAAACATTCATTTTTACGTGTTGATTTAAAGTTTCATTCATGATTACATCCCAAAACCTTTTTGACCTGGTTCACATTTTCTACTGATTATTTTACACCCTTTCTTTTAACTCAAAAAAGTTTTACCTTCTCAAACTCTGAATTTTTGACTTTAAAAAAATTCTCCATCTTTTGCAACTATGCAGAACTCAAAAGTTCCTCCTACTGGTGCAACTCAGTATTTGTGCACAATTTCTCCTCCAGCTTCCTTTCCTGGCACCATTAGCATCAATAAAGCTATTTATGTCAAGGCTAAAGCAGCTAATGTCTTGGAAAGATTTGTGTTCATTTTTACATGAACTATTTCTGAGAATATAATGATGATTTTAAGTTAAATGTCATCATCTCACCTGAAACATGAAGAGTGATTTGCTAACTTTAGTTTTTTCTCTGTTTTTCTCATTTCTAGATTATTTTGTGGAGGAAATTCTTCCCATACTCCTCCAGAGTTTGTGTCCCTGCGTGAGAGTCGCTGCTCCCTGTTTGACCTTTCTCGCACTCATCTTTGTGGCATATAAATGGAAACAAAACCCAAACAGCAGTTCCTCCGGTAACTGCAAGATGCAGTAGGAAGACATAATAAATGTGATGTTTCTGTCCAAACAGGAGAGCAATGATGCACAATCCAGGCAGTTCTGGCTAAATGTACTGACATGAAATGTGTTTCTGACAGAAGTTGATGCATCCTCCACTGTGGGAGGTAAAGAGGCAGAGACGACTCTTGTAAGTGGAAACAGTTTGTATGTCAGAAAATGACCTAAAGCAACTCTTTTAGAACAAAGAAATTTGATCTGCAGAAACATGTGAATGTCTGGATCAGACGTTATGGGATGTGAAGGGAAAGTTACCTGTAACTGTTCTGTTGTTGTTTGCTTTTAATTGCTAAATATAAACTCAGCAAGAAGAAAAAAATAATTCAATTCAAGAATGTACAGGGAATCGAGCCATAATAATAAAATAATAATAAAGGAATAAAATTATGAGAATAAGGTTGCAATATTATGGCTTTATTCTTTATTCTGATTATTTTATTTTTATTTTCTCTATAGCTCCAATTACTAACTTGAAATAATCTTGCATTAAGGCATTTTGTTTAATAATCAAAAAGTTAAAATGCTTGTGCAAATTGCAGATTTAGCTGAATAAAGTGGAAATAGAGCCTTCAATAAAAACGAACAAACAATAAAAACTATTTATAAAGCAAAGGACCTTCTGCAGAACAGCTGGTTTACTAGCTAAAGTTCACCCTCCATCACCAAATGCAACTGGAGTCCATTTGGTTGCATTTTTAAGTTACAGCTGAATGGAGTGCAGATGAATTGAAGCTGCTGCCTTTTTTTTAAATGATTCATTTTCTAACCGGCAGATCAATGAACTGAACTGTCTAAAGCTGTCAGTTTTAAGCTTCTCTTCTCTGATTTTTGCCGAAGGCGATAATGGAGAATCCGAGAAGGCAGAAGTCCCTCGATCAACTGAAGAACATTGTCACGATGACGTGGATAAACAAAATAACACACACTGAAACACATCATTCTGTGACATTCACACTGTTTGAATTACAAACAATAGTGAAGAATAGCCAGCTTTCTGGCTTTAACTAATTTTAATCAATCAAACTTTACATTTTTTTAGACACTTAAAAGCAAATTTCTTGTTGTTTCATATCGAATTGGTTTGATTTTTGATAAACAAACAAAACAAAAACCAAAACAAAGAAACAGGATTGCTCCATTAAATGCTGTAAACACCTGCAGCCAGAAATAACTTTGTGAAAATTGGTTGTGGATTCTTTAAGGAGCATGATTAATAAGTTTGGGATGTCAAACAAAGGCTAAGCTTTCTTGTGTATCTTGTGTATTCCCATGAGTGATACAATGAATTTTCTCTTTCCGTGTTGTCAGCTGGAAGAATGTTTGAAGCAAAGTTACATCCTTAAAAAACAGCTGGAGAACGAGCTGGAAACGGCAAGAAGAGATCTGAAGGTAAGACAGGGAGCTTCTGCCCCGAGTTTCCTCCATTTCATGATGAAGCAATGATGTGAAACAGTTTGGTTTAACCAAAGAGCCAAAACAAAATGAATCTCAAAGGGGACAATTATCTTTTTAAAGTAACAGATGTATAGTAGAGTTTTTGTTTGGTTTGGATATATGTTTTTGTGTGAACACAGCCTAACAACTCAACATCGTCTCTTTCTGTTTGCCTTAACTGACTGGGAAGAAACTTCAGCAGAAAGATGAGGAAGTGAATGAGATCACTCAGAAACTGAAGGAAATGACTGAGAAGTACAACAAGCAGCAGAGCTTGGTTGGTACTTTTCCTTCTGTTGTTCTTTGTCTAACTGGCTCTTAAAATGCCCCATACAGCATGAAATCAAGCTTTAATTATAAGGATGTCTTCTGTTTCCGGTGCAGCTACAAGAATCCGAGCGTGAAGCCGAGTCGCCGATCCAGGAGAACAAGGAGTTGGAGGAAAAGATGACTGAAGCTGAGAAAGAAGATGTGAAGCAGGTAAAAGTCACATTGTTCACTTCACTGATTCTGATCCTGGAAGTGCAAAGACTGACAGAAACTGAACATCTTACTGTTACTCTGTTGTTTCTGTTCTGCAGTCAGAAGCTGAAGTCCTGCAGCAGCTGAAGACTGAACAGCTAAAGAGAGAGGAGGCTGAAAAAACCGTGCAGGAGCTGAAAGCAGAGCTGGACACCAAAACACAAAAGGTTCATCTGTTTTCACCAAACTCAAGGCTATTTTGTTAGTGTTTGGAAACTTCACTCTGTGTTTCCAATTGGTAATGAAAAATAAATCGATGTCCCAGTTAAAGGCATTGAGTTGTTGCAGACAAGCAAAGTTTGTAATCTAATGAGATTCAACTGTTAATGGGAGGAATTTGTGAATTATATGTTATCTGAAAGTATCTTACCTCCATTTTTCATTCTCTTAGCTGGAGAGTTTTTCAAAAAAGGTTGAAATTCTCCATGAGACGATGAAGAAGACACAAGAATGCCAGCAGGTGTTGATGCAGGAGCTGGAAAACCATAAACACCAGGTGCAACTTCTATTTATAGCTTCTAGAATAAAGATTCACAATATCTACGTACCTAAAACTCAAAATGAAAATGATTTTATCAGAGCTGCATGTGTCCAGTTTCAGATTTATTGATAAAGTGTTTTATTTCCAAAGAACTTTTTGCTACATCATGTTTCAGTTATAAGAGCATAAGAGTTATAAGAGCATGTAACTTGTCACTTACATCAACTGGTCTTAGATTCTTAACAGTCAACATGAGTTTGATATTCACATAATGTCTGACATGATGTAACCCAGCAGGTTGGATGGAGTCATTATTCCAGCAGACAATCACTTCCACTGTGTCATTAGTTTTGCTGCAAAGCCTGATATTGAGCATGCATGTGGCGACAGTGGAGAGGAAAAACTCTCATCTAACCTTCTGCAGAAGAAAAGACAAAAGTTAATGGCTGTAGAAACACATTTAAACAGAACAGCTCAGAGTCAGAGTTTCAATCTAAAAGATAAAAGAGATACAGTTTTGTCTAAATGAGAAACAGGGTGAAGATTCATGAGCAGAAAACTTCAACCAGGCTTGGAGAACAACAAAACTAAAATAAATAACACTTTTCCTGGCTTATAATTATATAAAATGTTGCTTTTGAGGTATCAATATAGTCTATTAGGAAAAGTTATTTTTGTGCTGAAATCCTGATTCAACATCCATTTCTTTGTCTGATCGCAGCAGGAAACACAGAATCCTGAACAATCTGCAGCCGTTGAGGAGCCAGAACTGGAGAACGTGACGTCAGAGGACACAGAGCTCCGCAAACAGGCAAAACATGTTTACGTCTTTATATTCTGTTGAAAATACATGTTTAATATTTAATTAAATCTCCACTAAGATCCTAACAAACTATGAGCTTCAGTATTTCATCACATTTAACATTTAACGTTGTTTTTATTTCACAAATAAATATATGAGCCAAAAAGTATTTATTCACCATCTAATCAAGAAATTCCTGGTAATTGTTGTCTCAAAGAAGGAGTAATACTTTTTTCATAAAGTTTTTATCTCACTCAGTGACCGCTGCATGACATGTCCAGTGTGGCCGCTAGAGGGAGCTATTCTTACTACCATAGTCAATGACTCAAAAAACTGATTTATTCTAAGTGCTATTCAAAAGAGACTCTATGACTTACATTAATATTTTTCCATTCTTGTTTTGTGTTTTTATATTTTGCTTTGCAGCTGCGAGACGCTCAGGCTCAGTCTGAGGTTCTGACAGAACAGAACCAGCAGCTGGAGGCTCAGCTGGAAGAGCTAAAGGAGAGATACAAACGCGAGGTCAGACACGAATCCTGCAGACACATGCGCTTTATGCTTTCATATGGGGTCATCAATAAAATGTCTCACTTCATTACAGCTTAAAATAATAATCGCAGATGAGCAAAAATGGACGGAGGAGCTTGAAAGCGACGTGAAGGTTCTGAGGAACGAATATGAGGAGAAGAAGAACAAGGTCTGTTCCTGCGTCTCTCAGGTTTTTTAAACCTTCACACTAGATTGAGTTTTAAATGACCAAGTCAGTGAATCGACATCATTTTTCCTTCTGCAGCTGAAGGAAAAGGAAGCAGAATCTAAAACCTCTGAGGAAGTTTCAGCACCGGCAGAGGAAGAAGAAATCCATGAAGATTCATAAAACTACATATTTAATAGTATTTTAGCTATTTATAATTTAAAACTTAATCAATTTATTTGATTAGGTGATGGTGTGATATATTGAGTTTCTTTTGTTGTATACATTTAAGCCAAACAAAGTTAACAGAAACAGACTAAATGTAATTATTTTGCACTATATTTGTTTTCTTATGTTATCTGAAAGACACAAAACTTGTTTGGATTACTTTACTTAAACTTAACTGAAAACGTCCAGTTGTGTTTCATGCCACAACAAGATTAATTTGTTTTCAAATAAAAATGTATCCCAGTTTTATCTGACATTTAAAACAGTGCAATGCAGAGTTTAACAATCCAAGACCTGCATTTATTGTCCTCGGTCTCGACTGGCTGAACCTGCAAAAGCAGAAATAAAGAGCCTGCAAAGATGGTCTCCACTGCACTTATTTACAAGTATTACGGTAAATTTGTTGCGCGAACTAATAGATGGTTATGCATGTTTTTAGAGTGGTGCTAGAATGCTCTTGGATTTTCACTATTCATGAGCGGCTGTGGTCCTAAAGCTTCGCTAACGGTGAGTCTGCTGCATTTACTGTTTATCAGTGCAGAACATCAAACTGTTTGTTTCTTCCAACCTCGAATGAAAGACGATTCTACAGAACATCCTGTTGGTCTGAGCAACCGCAGAACCAGTCACACCAGAAGCGATGAGCAAAAGAAAAAACATTTCACTCTTTTTTTGCTCTTCTTCATGCATTCACATTTTTCTGCAGCACAAAGTGTTAGCTTTACATATGCAAGTAAAATGGGTTAATTGGAAAATAAATGAGTTACTGACGGCTGTGTTTGTAGAATAATGTCGTAACACCTTGGTGGTTCCTCAACAGCCTGAGCAGAGTCACTAAGACAAATGAAGCACTTACGATGACTACAGGAAGTCCAGTGTTTCCAGACTGCTGACTCAGCATCCTGCTTCAGATCATCACAGGTGAGAAACAACTCAGCAGAAAAACAACATGGCGACCACTGGTTCTGATAAACTGACACATTCATGAAAAAAGCAACATATCAGACATTTTGTTCCTTCTCACTGCAGAGAAGATAAAGTGACTTTTCCATTATAATCTCTCAATATTCAATATTTCCTACCTGGCAGCTGTTGCTGCATGAATACAGACATTAACGAGTCAATAATTAAGGAAACTTTCAGGTCAGCTAAGCAGCACAAAGAACTAGAGAAAAGATGGATTATGACCATAGTGGATTGTTTTGTGAATTGATATTGATATAGTGGTGTTATTTCGCCCAGAACATTGTCTGCTACAGTTAAACAAAAACTCAGTTTCACAATGAAAACATACAATATTTACAACTTTTCAATAAAAATATTGATCTCTAGGTTAAGGATGTTATTGACTGAACAATGATTCAGTTGTCAGTTTCTTACACATATAAACAAACATGGTAGTTATTCCACCAAACGTGTCCAAACATGAAACAAACGGCTAATAACTTTAAACTTTTGTATTAATTATAGTCGTTGGCAGTCGCACTTTTATTACGTAAAGATGAAAATATTTTCTTCCTGTACTCTCTGTAGGCTTTATAAGTCCAAACTCTGGCCGGTCCCAGGCCCGGTCCCAGGCCCGGTCCCAGGCCCGGTCCGTGGGCCGGTCCGTGGCCCGGTCTGTGGGCAAGTCTGTACACGACCACAGTGGACAACGCAGAGCGGCGCCCCCTCTGGAGATCTTCTGAAACAACGACACTCATTTGTAACATTTCGTTTCATTTTCTTGTGTAAATGTAGCTTTGACTTAAGATAAACTCAAAAACATCTTATTTTCTTTAAACTATTGGGTTCTGAATAAAAATATTCATCTGAAAGAGCAAAACAAAAACAAAGCCACTCACATTCTGAGTGTGTTCAAGTTTACCTTTTGCTCTCTGTGTTTGTCTGTTGATTTCTCCAGTATACATCACAACAGAAGAGTCATAATTGTCTGTATAACAGAACAAATGAGATTTTTAACCATATTTAGATACAGCTTGAAATGTAATGAGTAATTTATTGATGCTGTGTCCAGCCTAACATTGATAATATTCATGTAAGTCATGTCTGACCGGGATGGTTTCTCCATAGACAGAGCAACATCACTAGAAAGAATGAAACTCCAGTGACCATCACAGGAAGTGCAACGTTTCCAGGCAGCGAAGGCGGCGATTCAGGAAATCCTGCGTAAGAGCAGAAAACCACAGGTTAGCAATAAAGTAGCACAGAAAAGACAACAGTCAACACTTTGAGTCAGAAATAACATGATGTGCTGGAAAGAACAGCTTCAAATGCAACTCAGATCAATCATATGAGCTTGTTAGAGAGACTAGACTCACCTGGAATCACATTATTCTTTCCAGGTGGTTTATATGAGCAACTCATTTACTCCTTGTGACAACAATAACTGGGCAATTTGAAGCATGGAGAATTAACTTAACTTAAGCTGCCTGCCATTGTTCATTGACCATCGTTATGTGTTACTCATTATGCAGCAAAAATAAAATGAAATACAAAAAACCCTCTTTTGAAATGCCACAGATGAACCACAAAACCAATCTGGACCAAAGTGGAGCGATTTTATGTACAGAAACTTAAATTCTTTAAATCTGTTGAGCTGAAGACTTTAACTCTCTGCACTGGTAACATCTGGATAACAGATGTTACTATCTCCTACTCTGACCTCTGAAGCATCTTGAGTTAAGGTCAAACTGGAAGAACCATTCATGACCTAGACTCACTTTAAAGGTAGAAAGTTCATGTCAACCTTTTATGGCACAATGTTTCTTCCTGGAACAATTATTTGGATTATCCTCAACATTTTCTTTTAAAGAAAAATATTTTGCTCTGGTCAATAGATTATTTCCATTCCTCAGCTCAGTCACTGACCTCTGACAGTCAGAAAACTGTCTGGTGATTCTCCAACTCCAGATACGTGGCACTTGTAGAGTCCTTGGTCGGATGTGGAAACCCTCTGTAGAGTTATGTTTCCTCTCACGCTGTCCCCAATGAGAAGCTTGTCTTTATAAAATGTAGATGAAATATTTCCAGATAACGTTCCCCTGGTTCTACATCGCAGAACCACATCGTCTCCTTCCATCACTGGAAGAGCTGGGATCTCCAGGAGGATCGCACCATCTACATGAAAACATCTCTCATTTGTGGATTCCTCTACAACAATCGGAGGTGAAACATTCCTTCTCCCAAACGGATCCAAATATTCATCAACAACAAGACAATAAACAGTGTTTAGTTCATATTTTACCAGTGACAGTGATGTTGATGGCGTTGCTGATCTTCCCAGCCTCTGATTCACACCAGTACACTCCAGAGTCCATTTCATAAAGCTCAGTTAAAACGCATGAAGTGTGGTTCCTTCCAGCAGTGTACGCAGGACAAAGTGAATTGATTTGTTTGGACGTGTTCCTTTTTATTGTCCATGCAGCAGCGTCTTCCTGCAGGTCGCAGTTCAGGCTGAAGGCGACAGATTCGTACTGGAAGAACTGCGATCTGTTCGGAAAGACCTGCAAAGAAACTGCAAAAAGAAAGAGTCTGTGAACGAAGGGCTGGGAAGAAATTCCTTCACCAACGAATATGTAGCTAGAATTTACTTTTATGCACCACAAGATAAGATCCTTTTCACAAAACTGTTTAACTTACCAAAAATAGCGCAGTGTTGTGACCTCCATACTGACTGAACGGTGGTCTGAGTACTGACTGCACCAATGTTGTCACTGCAACCACAACTTCCTGTTTCAGTGTTAGCAATACGTAGCCCCACTTCTCCCAACACATGGTCAAATGCACTCAGTCTAAAAGTAAAAGCTGAATTGAGTCGACCTGCTCTGATGGACGATTTTGCCTCTCAACAAAACCACATCAAAACTCTGAAGTCTGTATTATATTTGTGATGTGAGCATTAAATATGGTCCACAGAGATGCTGTCGTTCTCAGGAACAGGACCACTAGGGTGCAGCATATTTCAACCGTTTCACCAAGGCTGCATCAAGCTGCAGGCCTTTCTGCTCAATTCTGACGTTCTGTGAAGTCAGCTTATTATTTATTGATTTATTTTTTAATTGTTTTTGCGTCGTTCATGTTTCCAAATATGTACGACTTGATGCATCTCCTGGATGAACTGCAAACAACCAAAAGATGAGAGTAGTTTGTTTGGAGATGTATTTATTATGAGAAAATAAGAAAATACACAGAATTTTCTTCTTGCTTCTGCATCTGAGTGTCACACTGAGCTGCAGAGCCGCAGCACAAACCAATCACCTTTCACACACTTTATTTTGAAAATAAGGTCAATTTGACTGGAGGAGCTGATATATCACATCCATCCTGAATGTCAAAACATGTTATAGAAAAGAATAATCACAATTAAATATGAATTTTTATGCATGTGACATATTTCATTTTTTCAAATGGATTCCAGCTGCAATTTTCAACTGTATTAGTGCATAATTTATTGAGATAAATATTATTAAAATTATATTTTCAATAGAAATATTTACATGGAAATATAAATGACAACAAATATAAACCAAATTAATGAAGAAATACTTTATTGATGAACAATTACAAGAAACAAAGCAAGCGTCTTTCATAAGTGTAATATTTGTATATCATACATTTATTTAACCACTAAATGTCATTCAACATAATTGTTTCACTAAATAAATCTCTCAAAGATTACAGTTCACCACTGATGAATATTTAACAAACAAATAACACACTAGAATATGATGGCTGTTCAAATGCCAACAAGAGAAGAAACAAAACAACAAAAATAATGATAAAAGAATCTTAAACAAAATCCAAAACCACTTAAATGAAGGTCCAATAATCTCTTCCTGCATTCAGACATTTTAAGCCTCTTGTTTGGATGAGCTTCCAGGAGGCATAAACACTAAGGAACCTTCAACACTTGGTTCGGATTAGTACTGTGTTCAAATGAAAAGAGAAGTATTGAGTTAAAAGCCCATAATGCTGTGACACAAGACATGTAGATTAAAATACTCCATAAGTTTAAATTTGTCTGGCTGAGGGCAGCAGAGCGGCTCCCTGGAGAAACTCAAAGCGTCGCGTCACAATCCAGCGTCAGTGCAGTCAACTGCTTCTGCTATTTCAAGGCATAACTGACAGCAGCTACAAAAACACTCACAAAATGTTGCCCAAGAATTACTGAGACCTGAAAAATAAATGAACATGCATCATCAAAAAATAATGTTCTTTCAAAAACATTCATCTTTTTTAAAGTTTCTTCTCTAAAACATTTATTCTGATCTTTAAATTAGGTTTAGCTTGAATTCAGCATTAACTTGCTATGTTGTCCCTTTTTTCCTCTATTGGATATAGTTAATATTTTACCAGTAAAAAATACATATATGTTGTTTTTTGTATTTCAAACATACCTGCCATAACAGCACAAGGACCGATGACGAGCAGTGCAACAACGACGACGCCGACAACGATGCCGATCAGTTGCCCACGTGAGATGTTTGATCCTGAGAAAAAGGGGAAACATTCACATAAACACAAAACTGAATTTGTTTTACATTCAACTTAAGCGTAGCACAGATTATTACGTGTGATTATTATAACGTCATCTTGAACAAACCAAAAACCGTGAGCATCACCTGTTGTGGTGTTATGAGAAGGCAGCATGGTGTCTGTCTGCGTTGCATTTTCTTGTCCTGCAGCGTCTTTATAATGTTGGTTGAAATATTCTTGAGCTGGTGCACATTGAACTGGAGCAGAAAAAATGATTTTTATACATGCAGACTTTAGCTTAGCATATGCATCAGATTGTTTTATCAATGAAGAAAAGGAAGCTGAAATGTTTCTTTTGTTACGCAATTTTGAAACATAGTTTGGTTGATTGTCCTCAGAATTGTAGAAATTCATATTATCTATGATGATGAGTGATGGAACTGCAGACAGGATGTGCAGAAGCAGAAACCAGAGTTTCTGTCTGGGATCCAGACAGGAAGTGGCTCGGCGCACTTCCTCTGTTTGAGGTTCCCCATCAAAATGTTTCATGACTGCTCGTTTTTACTACAATTATTGTTAAAAGTCTCTAAAACTTCATTTTACTCTGAAATTATCTGGAAACTAAAACTACAAGCCCATTTTAGTCAGTGGTTGTTTAGAACTGGGTCTATTATTCCTGCTCAGAGATTTGCTCATTCTGACATAAGCGAAAGCTAAACTATTATCTTTAAACTCAACTGTTTTAGAGTCATAAAAGATTTACCTGTTGAGGCTGCAAGACCAAGAAGTGCAACAAAGATTCCCACTGAGGTTTCCATTGCAATCGGATCAAATTCAGTGAAAGGAACAAAAGCTGCTTTCTCTTTGTTCTTCTGTCAGATTTAAATAAACCAGCTTATCTTTTTTCTTTCAGTTTCTATCAGGGTCGGGTCTTTGCAATTGTTGAGGATACAGATAGAGAGACAGATAAGGTTTAACTCAGCCCACAATCTTTTTTTTTTAGTTTGCTAAATTTCTCATTGATATTCTTTCTTTTTCTCTGTTTTCTTCTTTTTATTTTGCTTTGCTAAAATCATAAAACAGCCCAATTTCATTGATTAAAATGTCATATAGCTATTAACAATATAATTATGATGTTTGTACAATACAAATATAACATGATTCCATTCAAAAATATATTTACCTCAGTAACAGTAAAGCTCTTCTTGTAAAACTGGAACATTCTTTCCAACTTTGACTTTAAAAAGTGATAACAGTTTATTTTCAGTTTATGTTTTGATAAACTGGCCACACACATAGCTCCTACCAAGCCAAACGTAAACATTATATTTAGTAAAATAATGAGGAGTATAAATGCAGAGAGTCTCCCAGTTTTGTTACTAGGCATACTATTTCTGCTTAAAGTTAATAAGTAGCATGTGAATTTGACAGGTTTTCATAACAAATACATTTGCAATAACATTTGGTCACTGTTATATGTGAACTAACCAGTTTGTATTAAAAGTTGTGTATCTTTCTTTTTCCTCAGTTTCCTGAATAATCTGTTTTTCTGTGTCAAGGCATTTCACACGGCGGGAGATTTTCCCTTCACACAATTTTTCATTGATACTTTTTCCTAGTGTTCAGTCTATTTGCTATTTACATACATATACATACTGTTCTTTGTTCATTTACTTCCTCTTAATATAATATATTTTTGTGCAAACATCCTTGACCAATACAGCCAAACAAAGATCTTTGTCGCCCATGTGGGCAGGAAGGAGGTGAATCCTGCAGATACTTTGTTTTCTCAGTCCACCTCTTTCATTCCATCTAGTGGCCGTTAGTGAGTACTGCAGCACAGGGGCCTTCAACATTTACAAAACAGGCTGGGACACATTAGCTGGGCCACATGTGGCTAACGTGGAGCTCATGACAAATTTTTTATCTTCAATGGGATGTTTTTATCCCCTTTAAATCATAACACTATAGCATCAACTTTAAATGCAAAATAAAAACAATAAAAACTCATAATTCATCTCTGATTTAATTCACAGAAAATAATCTGTTGTTTCCACAGCCGTTAATATGACAAGATGTGCCCAAAAAATGGAGTTGCATTTCTGTACTAAGGGGAGATTTTGGATGTTATAACAAAGATGATCATTAAGGATAATATAAAATATTGCAAGTCAGCTTATGACTTTTTGACATCGAAAATGCCACTGACAAGGTTTTCTAATCAAAAAGACACTTCTGTTCAAAGTTGTGTAAGACATTATTTCACTAAAACTGAATTTTGCCAAGTCACAACAAATATCACCTCAAAACTATTTCAAACAAAAAATGTCATTGATTCTATATAAGACAAAATTAAGTTGAATTTTTGTGTCAACTGGCAGAAGTCATTTATTTTAAGGAACCACAAATTGCATTAAACTGTGTGACAGCAGCCCCTCCTACCAGCAAGCACCTGGTGAAGGAGGAGAGAAATACACACACAGCATACGGAGCACATTTACTGACAATATGATGCATCAATACTTAATCATGATATCAAGACACCAGTTGCTTTAATCTTTTTTTTTTTTTTTGGACAAGTCATTGTATAAACTCTGATGTAAACACATTGACTGGAGGTTCAGCCCAATGTCATGGATTCTTTTGAAACTCACCTGAAAGTCCTGCACAGGTAAGTCTAGAGAGAGGAGCCTGCAGTGGTTCAATGATGGATCATTAAAGGTCAAGAACTGTCAGTAAATCCCACTTTAGACACATGTAAGCTAAGAACACCTGAGCTGCATTAATGCACAGACCATCACTGTGATGCACACACTGACTTTTGAAAATATTCCTTTGCTCTTATGAAAGCACAAAAAGATGCAGGACGACATAAAAAGTACAACAGAATCAAAAATACACAATAACTACACATGAACAGATGACCTGAACCCCACATTTCAGTTTTCAAGATCTATAACGATATTCGTACTCTTAAAGTTTTCAGTGTCATATTTATCATGACTTTGTCAATTTCAACCTCAGACGAAAATGTCAGTGACTGAAGCATTCAGCATTGCTTAACGGGGCAGAAACACTTTGCTGACGTAACATGACTAATTCAACTCTCCTCTTTTCAGGGCGATTGACGAATAGACTGACTCCTGCTCTGATGAACGCTGGGCAGCGGTCGCTCTGGAAACCTTTGACTCTGATGGACGAAAAAATAACATTCATTTGAAAACCACAGTCAGTTTAAGTTTAGATTTTTCTGCATCTTTTTGCACCAGTTATTTCTGACTCCATGCAGTTAAAGCTGTCAGTGTGTTTTTATGACATGTGTTTGTGTGAAGGCGTGGATGCAGAATTAGATCAGTGTTTTATTTCTGTGTGATTTCTATTGTTGTCCAAAGGAGCGAGCTGAGGGGCCCCTCGCTGCGCCCCGTGGTTTTACTACGTGTTTCTTCACTGATAGATACGTCTGTCTGTCTGAAAATAGTTCTGAGTTGGTGTGTAAAACTGAGCTCATGTCACGGAGTCTGCGCCACAGAGGACAAACGAGTCGTCATGGTAATAATACCTTTCTTCTTTATCGCAACGGCGCCGTACATGACATCATCCGGTTTATTTGCAGAGTCACCTGGTAAAAAAACACATCCAAACACTAAAAATGACTTCTGCTGTTTTTAACAACAATGTGTGACAGAAACAAACATCTACCTTTCCTCTTCCCAGGCTTGTTCACCAAGGCATATGTTGCATCATTTGGATCTGAGACAATTTCATTTTTCAAGGCTGCAAAAATGAAACAAAAGAAAATGTAATGCACTGCAGATGATTGGTCTGTTTGGATGTTGGTCATTTGAGAGTCGACAGCAACTTTTACATTCGTTTCTGTGAAAGTTCTGGTAAATGACCAGTAAAGTTCTGGTAACTGACCAGTAAAGTTCTGGTAAATGACCAGTAAAGTTCTGGTAAATGACCAGTAAAGTTCTGGTAACTGACCAGTAAAGTTCTGGTAACTGACCAGTAAAGTTCTGGTCAGTAAAATGACTGAATCACTTCCTCAGTATCCAGTTTAGTTCTCAGAGTCGCATTAATGATCTGCTTACTGGAGTCTGGTGGGAATTTACACAGTTACATTCATTTGAGTAACTTTTTTTAAAAAGTGTATTTTTACTAAACTGTAAACTTTCTATTTTTACTTAAGTACTATCTTTACACTTACTTGAGGAAAATTTCTTAATTTTCTTCCCACTGAATGAAGAACAAACATGTTTCAACTAAAAATTCACCAGACACAGAAACACACCTGCAGTTTTTGTTAAAGTTTATATTGAAAGAAACAGATTTTGAAAATATTTATTTTGCCTGATTTTTTAAATATTTTTTTTTTTGTAACTTGCATGAATGACCATAATTTTGGTCCTTAATGCACCAAAATTCCCACTTACCCTTATATTTTATTCAGTATGATTATGTAATTTTAAAATATTAAATTAGTTTTAATCCGTTAAAACTTGAGTAGACTTTTTACTAAATACTGTTTTTTACTTAAGTAATTTTTAGATGTCTATTTTTTAAGTATTGCTACTTTCATTTGAGTAAAGTTTTGTTTACTCTGCCTCGCTCTGGGTGAAGCAGAAACACTTTTATATCAGAGTGGGTTTGATTTGACGATACCGGCTGCACAGTTTCTCATAGGATGGAACGATAATGAGATTTTGTGCAACACATCAAACGTGTTTAGGAAAAACAAAACCAACTTTAAACTTTTCCAAGCCTTGATTCAGTCAAATCTATGAGTGAGTTTCATCAATAACATTTTTATTAATATTGGTAGGAAAAAAGGAAAATATTTTACCTAATTATGCGAAAAGTTGTTTAAAGGTGCTCGCAGAGACTTTTGACCAAATATGTATATATTTGAGTCTGCAGATATAATTTCAGATATAATTTTCAAAATATAATTAGAATTTTCCACTAAAAAAGCCCTAAAAGAATCAGGTTGATGTCCACCAGGGTTAGGGTTTTTTCCTCAACTAAAACAAAGACAAATGATCAAACTCATGTTGCACATGCTGCACATGCTACACATGTTGCACATGTTGCAGAGAGAACATTGAAATTCTGAAGCTGATTATGAATCTTGAAGCGAGTTAACGGTACCTTTGTGTTTCTTGTAGAGAATCAGTCCGATCACCCAGAACAGCAGAGCAAAAACCACGGACAACAAAACGATGATGATAATCAGCATATTAGTCAAAGGCTGCATCTCTTCATTAGATCCTGAAAATGAGACGTAAGACTCAGTGAACAGTGAGAGACACGCAGACACCCAAACGTTTCAGTTTCCATGCTGTGCAGGTTTGAACAAGGCGAAACTTTGAAACCTATTTTTCTGCTCTAAACTTTTCAAAGATTCTCTGAGAAAATAAATCTGCGTCTGAGCTTAGACATTTGTATCCTAAAGATTAATAGAATATTTTCTTCTATTTGAAGTATTATTTTAACTTTGGTATCAAACGTACCTCCTATTGGACTGACAACAGCCAGCCAGCTTTCAGCAGACTCTCCTGAATTGGAAATGGTGCATTTATAGAGTCCTTCGTCTGAGTTGGTGACCTTGGTGAAGGTTAAATCAGTTTCATAGTGGGTTCCAATATGGACGCCATCTTTGTAGAAATCGCTAAAGTGTGCCTTGTCTGAATCCTTGCTAATGCACTGAAGAGTCACAGTAGATTCTTCCTTCACAGGTTGAGCAGAAACATTCAGGATGACTGACCCGCCTGACGGAAAACAGAAGAACAGTTTCAAATGTTACACAACGATTTCTGCTGGATTTATAACAAATTCAAAATCTACACGTTTATTTTCAGTAGATATGAAAATTTAAAACATTTTAAAATGTCTGGTTTGCATGACATAAAAAACAAATATGACTCTTGTACATCCCTATTTACTTATTTTGTATTTTTTTCAGTTTTATCAGATTTTACTTAGATTATTATTCAGTTATACACATTAAAGGGGGGGAAATATTCTGAAAGGATTTATCTTGATATAATTTTGTTCTGTAAATTAACCTTAGAATTTTACAACATCTGCATATTTTTTAAAGAACATTATTTTAGTTAATTTAAAGAAAAACTTTTTTACACGTCACTGTGAGTTCAGACCTGTAACAGAGATGTTGAGAGCCCGGCTCTTTTCCCCTTC
>VMRN01000362.1:34883-57686 GCA_010277015.1 Poeciliopsis turrubarensis
CAATTAACTTTATTTTAATATCTATTTTAATGCACACAGATACTCAGGTTCTGTTATGGTTCTGCAACAGAACTTAATGTTTGTGTCAGAATAATGTGAATAGATTTAAATATTATCAGCTCTTCAAGCTTCACTTTGTCGTTTTTCCATGTTGCTCTTCTGTAGACACACAGTTCATAACGGGATCCGTTATTGTTTCTTTTTTCTGTGACTGAACCTTGTTTCTTTGCTTGTGATCACATGAACAGTTGTGATCACATGAACAGTTGTGATCACATGAACAGTTGTGATCACATGAACAGTTGTGATCACATGAACAGTTGTGATCACATGAACAGTTGTGATCACATGAACAGTTGTGATCATAATGGCTGCAGGTTGTAGCAGCTCCACACTGCCCCCTGCTGTCTGTACACCTGGAATATGAGAACTGGTTTATCAAAGCTTTTATTGCCAGCAGGAAGTTTCAGGTCAAGACAAACGTTGAAGCTGATAATAAATGTTTGTGGTTAATATACTATAATTTTAAAAAAAGAATTTAAAATTATGACTGAAACTGTTGGAAAGCAGTAATGATAAATGGTACATGAAAGAACATTGATATAATGGATGAAACGCTGAAGAGAACAAAGTGACGTTTTTATCTTATCCTTTATCTTTATTTTGTAGCAGGACTTTGACTGGATTACGTTGCACATTGAAACCGACTTCATCCTGAACGCAGCTGGTACGTTCTCCCAATGTTCGATTTTCTTTTGGAAATTAACTCAAAAGGCATTAATATTACTTAATAGTATTACTTACTAAGGTAATTATCGTATTTATCGGTGGTTAATCTATTGTAATTATTAAGATTTTTACCAGTTATTCTGTATTTATTGTCTCAGGTTTTGATAAAAACATTAATTTTAGTTTCATTTTTGCCGTTGGTCTGATTTCTCTCCAGGAACAATGGCCGCTCAGACGGAGAGGACTGGATTCATTTCAGCTTTTCTTTTCTGGCCTTGGAATAAAGTTACTGCAGTTTATAATAATCTGGTTCTTTCTGTCTTCCAGTGGAAAATTAGGGGTAAATTACCACAACTTATCATCTGTATTTTGCTAACCAATAAAAAACAGTGACTTGTTTCATACTGTGATTTTGTTTTCTCTTTTCTGACTGTAACAGCTGAAACGTTCTTGTTGTTCATAAAATCGACTCCTGGTCGAGTTTTCCATCGATGTAAATCCAAAGGTGAGTTATGACTACCAACAAAGTGTGCATGTCTTCCCATCCGTTTCATTGACCTTTAAGATTATTGCTCGATAAGTTAAATATTGAAACAGTTTCTTGTCTCATGTTGTTTCCTTTAACCCAGTTTTTTCTTCTCTTCTGCAGCTACACAAGTCGTAAGTTTCTGGTTTGACGTGATGACGACTCCGGTTCACGTTGTTCTTCGACAGATAGAGAAATGTACGTTATGTGATGAAGTCTATCTGTATATTCTACATTCAGACACTGGAAATGAAAACAAAGTGTGGAAACAGACTGTCAGAGGCTCCTGTTACTGCCTGATAGCACTTTGCATTTTCAGACTTTTACTCTGGTTGCATTTCAGTTCTTTGATTTTCTCTTTGTGGTTAGTCTAGGAATTGCAAACTTGTTTTTTGTGGTCTTAATATATATATTTTTTTCCTTCTCACCTCCAGTTATGATGAAAAAACCCCTGAAGGAGGTGAAACAAGAACTGGAGAAGCAGAAACATCAACTCATAGCAGAACTAAAGCAAATTGAGGCTGAAAGGAAGAAAAACAGAAAAGAACTTCAGTCTGTAGAGGAATTAATATCCCAGAGAAAAGATTCTGATTATGAGATGTTGTTAATGAACAAAGAAAGGCTTTTAAAGTCCCAGTGGAAACTGGATGAACAGAAGAAACAATGTGAAAAACAGATATTAAACATAGAAAAGAGCCTGGAACCCATAGAGATTTATGAGCACAAATAATGAACAGTAACGGGGAAACTTAATGTGGTTTCTCAGCATGTTTTGTGTTTTTTTCATAATATTTTCAAATCTGTAGTTTACAGAAAAAGGTAAAACTTTATTCTCATGACTGTCTTCTTTAGAAAAAAGTCAGATTTTCAATTAAAGTTGTAACATTTTCAAAATGACCCTAATCTGAATCCAACTTACTGTGTATGAAGAACCACATAGTTTTTTTCTAATGCATAAATATATTTTTATAAAAATTCATCAACTCTAAGTGAAGTCAGCAATAGTTCTGTACATGGATTTGGGAATAAAATGCTCCTTATGTTCATGCTGGAACTTAATTATTATTTTTTCTCTGCAAAACCAAAAAGTCTGACCAGCTTCCCTCTGTCAATTCAGGTACATTTAACAGTTATTTTTTCAAAACTTTTTTCCTCTAATTTATTAATACTATTTAGTAGAAACGTTGGTCGGTGTGATCAGGCTGGAAAATATAATAAAAATGATCAAAACTGTGCTTGTGGTTGACTTTTTGTTCTTGTCTTTTGTCCTCTTTTAATTGAATTTCTTGAAAATCAATGTATTAAAAAATCTCCTGGGTTTCACAGATTATTGAAACTTTTTCCCCAGATCATCTGACCTTAAAATATTCAAAAGTAGAATAAAAATTTGACAGCAGTAACTGTTGAGTCCATCATAATCCATATTTTTCAATATAAAATCAAATGTTGGAAGTTAGGAAGCAGCATCAAAACAGCTAATCACGTCTAAAAACATATTTAATATATTTCAGTGTAATCCATATGAAAAGTACAAATTTTATTGCAAGTCAAAATCCAATATCTGTAAAAAGAAATATCTGCACTGCATGCATTCCTATAGGTCTGAGCTAGATTATGTATTTCATTACATAATTGAAAGCTACAAAAGCCACTTATGCACCCAGTTTATTGCACATAATGAGAGTAAAGTCCAGATGGCAGCACTTTGATGGGCTGGGTGAGGTTATCGCCTCAAAGCAGCTGCTGCAGTAACTATGTAACGGAGGTGAGTGTTGCAGGCTTTCATAAATTATATTGCTTCGTGAAATGTTGTAGTTTATTTCAGTATTTTCAAGGAACATGATATTTCTTGCTGTCAACGTTCAGTCATTCTGTAACTAAATAGCTGTTTTAACTTTAGCTGTTCTCCTGATCTGAATTGTTTGACCCTCAGATCCATTTCTGTGCTTTAACTCTGCTGCAGGTTTCTGGCTCCAGTAATTATCATGGCTTATAAAATCGTTTCTTTTCTCGCATCCGTTTTGGCTTTTTCCTCTTGGACCTGTAAGTGATTCTTCCTTATAATCCAACAGCGTTCTGTCAGTTTGCTTTTTAATCCCGTCGTGTTTTTGTTCTTTCCAATATCAGATTATTTTCCAGGTGATGAAGCAACACACCCAGGGACGGTTCATTTTCCACTGCAAATGCAGTCAGTGAAAAAGGTGGAAGAACAGGGAAGGAAACTGAAACAGCAGCAGATGAATGTAGTTGTAAAACAGAAAAAAGACTTCAAAACAGAACCTGTAATAGTAAGTTATCAGTATCAATCCATTTATTGACGTATTTATTGATGTATTTATTGTAAAGTCAGTTTCAGTTTCATTTTGACTACATTTGTTACAGGTCACAGGATGTGACACTGATAACTCAGGGTGTGACAAACACTTAACCCTTTGGAAAACTAAAGAGTTTGTTCTTTTAGGACAGGTCTGTGATTCATCGCTCAGAAGAACTGTTCTTCATGTCTGCAGTCTCCACCTTTAGTGGCTCTCTGCCTCTGGGCACAGTGTCCTCCATTCTTCTGATTCACATGTGTGGAGGTAATCTGCGCCTCTTCATTGAACGCAGCAGTTTTTCTAGATCACCGTCAGTAATAAAGTGCTGTTGTGTTGTGACTGCAGCCGATCTGGTGGCAGCCGTGTCTGCAGGGATTCTCCATCTCTTCTCCTTCAGTGTCTTCATGGACTTGGTGTTTGGGATGATCACTCTTTATTACATCAACAAGCTGAAGAGTAAGTTTCTGTCATTTGTCATTTTTTGTTAGTAGCCAAAGTGACTACAAACTCAGTAGTAGGTAGAGCAAAACATGCATTTTTGTGATGTAAATGATGGATTATTAGTTTCTCATTAAACATTTTTTCTCTTGGTTTTACCATTTGTCTTCTAAGAGAGTAATTTCATAAATGGGACCAACTGAGACAGAATGTAAGAATACATCTGAAGAGTTGGAGAGAATTGGTCTGAAAGTGGTAAAGAAAACTAATGTAGCTGGATGAGTGGGAGACGCTGCTGGACGTCTGGTTTTGTCTGTTTTTATTCTCTTGTTAAAAATAAATTGACACCTTAACCTAAATGCATTTTGAAAAGCTCAGGTTGATGCAAAGCTGTGAATCCATTGGATTGTCTTAAAAAGCAAACTTCAGAAAATCGAATAAAGATTTTTTTTTTCCAGACAGATCTTTGCAGGGTTTTTGTTTTGTTAATTTCTTGTTTGTGTTTTAACTTCAGGTGAAAGAGAAGAATTACTGAAAACGAACTGTGAGCTTCAGAGGAAGCTCCAGGTGACGCAGCAGGACTGCAGAGATGAAGCTGCTATGCTGCAGGAAGTGAAGAACAAACTGAAGACCTGGATGCATCACATCAGTGACACAGCACAGGACATGGAGGCTGAGACAAAAGAAACCAAACAGAAGCTTCTGGCCCAGGAGAAGGAAGTGAAAACTTTCAACCAATCTGAGTATCTGCTGGTGGGGAATGAAAATGTAATGCAAACTGGACAAGCCTGAGAAAAGATGATAAAAGCATTAAAAACAAGAGTTTCTTATATACAGAGGGAGGACAATTGATTGAATTAATCAGATTTATATTTTTATGAAAAACCATAAAGGTTTAAAAATGAGGTTTAAGTTCAGATAAAAAATGTAAATAAATGCTAATTTATGAACCTGGTTACTGACTGATGGTCTGTATTTCTGTATTTATTCTTTTCTTTTTGATGGTTGAAGGTAAATTCTGCTGAAACCCATTTTGTTAACTTTTTTTTTTACAAGTTTTATTGGAGTAATGCAATAATACTTATGGACATTGTGTCATATCTAGTGTCATTAGATGATATTTAATTGTTTAATGACTGGAAGTGACAGAAAGGTTTAATCAATCATTACTTTTAAATCTGTGCTTGTTTATTATTCCCAGCAGATGGCGCTATGCTAACAGCTGCTTCAGTATTAAAGTAGCAACTCTATCAGGTTACTCAACAAGCAAGGAATAAAATAAGTAGAAGCAAAAAATATATTGTAAAAGATTAATTTTGTCCGCATCCAGTGAAATTTAGATTGTCACAAGCAGATGGACCCCATCATTTATTCATCAAAATGATTTTATTCTAACAAAAAACTTTTTTGCAAAACACAAATAAAAAGATTTGATACATGATTAATAAACTGAAGTTTCAACCAACTTTTACAAAGTGGATAATCATCATGCAGCTGTTTGAATTACAGACTGAAGCTGCTAATCACAGTGTTGACCACCAGGTGTCACTAAAGAAAAGCTTCGAGTGAAGAATCCATCGAAGCTTCAGATGGTGTGTGCGTGTGTGTGTGAGTGGTCTTTGCCTCCTTTAATTCAGACATTTAAAGAAATGGCAGCTTAATAAAATGATGTCAGTTTCAGAGTAAACTTTGTTGTACCAGCTCACATTGAAAAATAGTTTCACAGTAATTGAGTCTTAAACCTATAAATCTTTTCTTTCTGTAAACATTCAGCTTTCTGCCATAGTTTAAAGTAAGTAAAATGAATCCTAATAGTTTATACTGGCAGCTTTCTCAAACACATAAAGGATCAGACTGATGTCAGCATTTACCTGGAAATGACAGAGCAGTGAATGAGAAACAGAAAAAGGAGAAGTCCTAAAAATGAGCCCTGAGGTTCACCTTTCCAGATTGGCTTCATATAAACTGAGAACAGATTGATTTTTGATTTTCATAATGCAAAAAGGAAATCTATTATAACAGTAGTCTGCCTAATTTTCACACTTAGACATTTTGTAAATATTCAAATATTGCTACATATTTGAATTTATACATAATATATACAGTATATATATAAATCTTACATATTCGGCAGCAATTCTGTTAAAATTGTGCTTTTGCCAATATTTTCTTAATGAATTGTAATATCTGGGGAACTGATCTCATGACTGTGGCTCATGTCTTAAAACCACAATAATGGAAAATCTCCATCATCACAGGAAGTGGAACAAAAATCTAATAGTGAACTTTTTTAAAAAAGAACTGAAACAGGTTTTCATGTGGTGAACGATTCTTTGCAGGTCAATATAAGAGTCAAAAATCCTGCTTCCCAAAATCCTGCCTTGCATTCGTGGAAACAAGAGTTTCAATTCAATTTAGTGGAACCACTTCTTTATGACACCATAGAAGAAGAAAAAAACACACAAACACCTGCTGAAACCTCAAGAGTCATTAAACTGTAATTAAACTTTTCTTTGAAGTGACAAGAAAATCAAAACTCTGAACTTGATGACATAATAAACTGATTTTCTGTCTTTTTTAAATGAGATTGAAAAAACGTGTTCAGCAGATCTTAAAAAATAACTTCAAGTGACAGAAATACAAACTTTGGATGTTCCACTGAATCCTGCATGAGGTTGTATTGTGAAACCATCAACATTTAGAAATGACTGTCTTCATTATTGTCAGTCATTGTTTCCGAAGCTTATGAGAGAAGCTGAGTGTAACTTTTTTCTAATTTCAGGTGTTTTATTTAAGTTTTATTTTAAAAAGACACAAATTATTTCGTAACAAGAGCATAGATTGGTTCCTGTTCTGATGAATATTGTCTGATTGGAGCTGTACGAACTTCCCACCCTGAAAAGAAAAGAAAGTAAATTAATAAGAAAAGTTTTGGTTTGTAAATATTTGTGACTTAAGATTGTTGTTGTGTAACTTGGTGCAACTGTGTACATTTAATCAGAAAATATACGTAGTTAAGTTATGTCACACTGAGCTGCAGAAACATCTTTATTTTTCTGGTATGTTTCCTTTCAGTGGTTTTGGTTTAAATGAGGAACCTGAGGGGCCAATCGCTTCAACCTGAGCTTTTATTTTGTAGCTTCAACTGACAAGTTAAAATGACTTCTCTGTGCTTTAGATCACACATCTGAAAATATGAATATGAGCTGCTGTGCTAAATCGAACAGAGTGCGAGACTGACGTCATGGTGGTTCACCACAGAGCTGCTTAAAAGCCGTTACGATAGAAAGTACCTGCCGGCCTGATATCAATGGACGAATACGTGACTTGTTGGTCTGTTCTGGTTTCTCCACCTGAGAATTTAAAGACGCAGGAACTGAAACCGTCTGACAGAGATGTGAGCAACTGCAAACGGAAAAAAATAGTGATAAAAATAATAAAAATTCTGACCGTTTGTCCTCCTTGGTTTGTTGACAACAGCATAAGTAGCTGTGGTTGGATCTGTGACGGTCTCATGCTTCAAGGCTGCAGAGGAAGAAAGAAAAGCTAAAAACTTACAGCAGTTCTCTGTGCTACTGGAAGAGTTCAGTTCTAGGAACAGAAACCATCCAGTTCCAAACCTCAGGTTCAGAGGAGAACACACGTTTGCAATTTTGCACTTTTGGCAAGCGAAAAATGACCTTAGGCAAAAACTAAGGTCACAGGTCAAACTGGTATCACAGTTTGCTTCATGAGGTCAGAGTCAGTTTATTACCAGGGTTGGTGTTTTGCATCATTGTCATGTTGAATAAAACTCATCATCATGGCTGAATGTGAATTTTTCCCTAGATCTTTTTCTTCAGCCAATCAGACGGGTAAAAAACTCAGAATACATATTTCATTCAGCAGTACCTTTATGTTTCTTGAAGAAAATGAGTCCAATCACCAGGAAGAATAAAGAAGCCAGGCTGCACAGCAGAACGGTGACGACCGGCGGCTGATGCTGCACAGGCTCCGTCGCCACATCAGATTCTGAAAAACATGTAGTAATTACACCGTTATGCAACAGAAAAAAGTTTTAAATGTGTTTAAAATACTTCAGTTTGTAGAGTACATAGTGACACATACTGTATGTGTAAGCATTTAAATGTGAGTCTGTAAACTACAGGCTGAAATCCTTCAGAAGATAAATGTTTCCAGGACGGAACCAGATTTGAGCAGCTGCACGATTCTCTTCCTGATTTCTTTTACCTTCCTCTTTATGTTTCAAGTGGGACCTTAAAATTCATCCACTTCTTAAAATTAACTCAAAATATGTTATTTAACTGAAACTCCAAAGGTTTAACACAAGTCATTCATTTTAAAACACGACACATGCTACATGCTACATGCTAACCCTGTATGTAAACTTCTGAATTCAAAAAGCTCTCTCAGTTTTCTGTCGCTTAGCAAAAATAAATAATTTATGTAATTCTGTTTGACCTAAAACAAGAAAAGTTTGATCTGATTTTACTTCAGACAGTGAAAACAAAAAGCACAAATATCTTTTTATTCAATGTCTGTAAATATCTGGTATCAACAGTATATTTGGTCATTTGTTTAATATTTATATTTCTATATTTATAAATTTAAACAGATTCTATTTGGTGTGTTAAATTAAACAAATGCTCCAAAGAACAAAAATAAACCAGTAACATCTACTTACCATTTCCTGGTTTGACGACAGACAGCCGGCTTTCTGCAGATTCTCCAACTCCAGGAAGGTTACATTTGTATAATCCTTCATCAGACTTGGAGACATTCTTTAGTGTCAGGACTTCTTCATAGTTGGTTCGAAAGAACTGACCATCTTTGTAGAAATCAGCTATTTGTGTCTGTTGCTCTTTGTTCTTGTTAATACAATGAAGAAGCACATCAGATCCTTCCTTCACAGGTTGGGCCGTAAATTTGAGGATCACTGGACCTTCTGAGGAAGATGAAGAGGACAGTTAAAAGTTTTTTTTATTATTTTTTGCTGATTTGAGATCCTAATTCCAACATATTTATTAGAAGATGTTTAAGATACAATATTTCATGTCATTTTAAACATTTCGAAAATGTCTGTGTAATAAAACCTGTGATAGAGATGTTGAGAGCATGGCTTCGTTCCCCCTCTTCATTTTCACACCAGTATTCTCCACTGTGTTTTTCAAAGGTCTCCATTGTGCAGAATGGAGCTGGGATGCAGTAGACTTCAGATTTAGTTGCTGGACTCATTTTATTAAGTTTTCTCATCACTCTCCATGAGTTCATATGTTTTTCCATGGCACAGCTGACAGAGACACTGGAGCTGTACTCAAAAAACTGAAGTTGATCAGGAAAGATAACAGGAAAATCTGCCGAGGAATATGAGGATAAATTAATGACATACGCTACAGATAGTAATATGAATGTTTAAAAACAGTAAGGGCACAATACTTCAAGCTATTTCCAAAGAACAACAAACGACTGTAAAATAAAACCATTTTTAAAACAGTTTCCAGCTCACCAGAGAAGTTCTGAGCAGACGTGGTGAACAGCAGAGCGAAAACGTTCATCACTGCAGAGACATAAACTGATGAACCCAAACTGACAATGCACCAGCATAAACAGTCACAAAAACACTTACAGATCAGGATGCAGAGAGCTGCGACCTCCATGATGCTCGATGCTGAATGACAAGACGCTCACATTCACACCGACTCAACATGCAGCTCACAACTTCCTCTTCCTGTCTGGATGGTCACTGATGCTGACAGAGGAGCAGATAGAAATGTTCAGCAGGGACTGAAATATCACTGACTTGCCTTCTGTTTTATGATAATCCAGACACATGCAGCTGGAGTTTTGCATTTTCCTGTGATGAAACCTGAAATCCATGTTGTTAATGAGGTGAACAGAGAGGAGCTCCCGAAAACAGCTTCACGCTGCCCTCTAGTGGCTGACCCCGGACTGTTTTTGGACCACAAAAATAGAATGGTGGATGCAATAATCTCAGTTTTCACTGAACATCTTTGAGGATTTTGTAAATCCTCTGTTCCTGCTAAATCTCCATTTTGTTTCCCCTAGTTGTCATTCAGTGATGACACTCATCTCTGCTTTAGTGTTGCAGACCCACCAGTGCAACCAGATCTTAATAGGAACATTTTAATAACATCTTATTGTGATTTCTAATAAATATTTTTGGAAACTTCTCCCTTTTCTTGGCTTTGTTTTGGTTTCAGCTCTTAAACTTAAATGTTGTTTTGGTAATTAACAATCTGATGGGACACGCCTCACACCTCACATGTGAATCAGATTTTCAATAAGTTAATCAAATGTATGGCTATATGACATATATTCATAATTTACATTCATAGTTCTAGCACTCATCTATCAGCCAATCAGAGGAGACAGCTGCGTCTTACTCAGGTGTTGGAGCAACGAGTCTCTGATACTCGGGAGCGGATTTGTCTGCGGCATTTTGGGTAAATTGTAGTTGTTGATTTTACAGCAGAGCATTTGGGTTCAACATGTTGGAAAGACACACAAAGTTTTATGAACTGTGTTGCAGTGAGCCAACTGCATATTGTCCAAAAACACCAAAAACACCAAAAACAAACCCCATGATGTTTTCTTCGTAGTTTCTGCCGGCGGCCTCTGGCTGTTGATCACATGATGCAAAGAACAGAAATACATCTGTTTAGATGAAAATGGAAAACCACCTCATCCTAACCCAAAAACATTTCAATATAATTTTTTTGTTTTAACTGTCATATTTCAATTAGGCAAATCTATGTTTGAAATTTTAATTTGTGCATTTATAATTAACGGAAATGCAGCTAATGGCCCACAGGAACCAACAGATGGATGCAGAGATGGACTTTATGGTGCAGGAGAGACACAGGACATCAAACAGGGACAGGAAGGCAGAGGACATTTAGCACCTGACCAGAGGAAGAAGGTCATCCCAGGACAGATGACCCGCCGAAGCCACTGCTTTACCATCAGACTAATAGTTGTAGT
The DNA here is from genome assembly GCA_010277015.1 of Poeciliopsis turrubarensis. NCBI lineage: Eukaryota > Metazoa > Chordata > Actinopteri > Cyprinodontiformes > Poeciliidae > Poeciliopsis > Poeciliopsis turrubarensis. Next base: position 45,894 of record VMRN01000362.1, read on the forward strand.
TTTAGAGAACAGAACAAAAGTTAAATTGCTGTTATAAACTTTATCCCAGTCAGGCTCAGATAAGGTGATTCTGAACTTTGGAGTCGACAAGAAAGCATTTCTTTGTTCTTTGATTTACCTGCAGGACTAAAAAAATAATCACTTCAGATGCATGAAAAAAATAATCTTGAAGTTCATAATTATTTTCAGAATTCACCAAGTTTGGACTGCAGGTTTACAGCATCAAAAAAGAAAATATGTGAGATTATTGCACATTTTGACCCGTGAAGTAAAACCGATTCATTCATAGCAGAACTTTGACCCTTCAGTGTTTACTGCAGTCTGAGGTGAACCATCAAACACGCATCCTCCCGGTGAGTTTATCTAACGCAAAATGTTCTTTTCAAACATTATTCAGACGCTTATTTAGTCTGTTTGCAAAATAATTTACTCTGACTTTATGAAAAACCTCATGTATTTAAATGAAAACATTTTTTAATTTGCTAGATTATGGGAATTAATGTGTTGCATTTATATGAACATAAAATGGTTTCTTTCTGCACAATGTTTAAAATATATTTTTATGTTTTATGCAGTAATAACGGTAGATATTCTAGTTTTTTCAAAAGCACTTGAATTCAAACCAATGTCAGTATAAGTTGACTTGACTTGAGCTCATCAGGAAACAATAGATTCTTTGAGCAAGTTTTGATGATGCGCTTTGTGATTTTTTGTTTTTCAGGTAATAATATGACAGTCCAAATGTCTTTTGGTTGGGCTGCAGCCTCACGTTTCCTGGAGGCTGCAGCCTCTATCAAGCCAGAACATTGTGCTGTGATCTGCCTTTCTGGAGTGGCTGTTTCTGCTGCTCTCTACTGGAGAAAGACACGTAAGTTATTGTCATTTATTAGTCATAACAGCAAATACTGTTAATAACAAAACATTTCTTGTGTTATTAAGTCTCTCAGACCTAACTGTGAGTCTCAAATCCAGTTGATACATTATGATATATTTATGTTTTAAAAAAACTTAGTTGTAGCAGAATAAGTATTTATAGTAATAATAATTATATTTTATTTAAAAGGTGCTTCCAGGGCATTTCACAAAAATAAAAACAATACGTTTTAAATAAAAAAGAAATCCATGCAAAATAACCTGCATTTCCAGCTGAATTCAGAGGCAGAAAAGACAATTATTTCTTATCAGCATCTGAACATGGAGGAGTTATTGAAGAATAAAGAAAATCAAATACTACAGGAGAAAATCCCTCAGCAGCTTTTATCTGATTAAATTGTAACGTATTGTTGTGCAAAATGCAGTTTAATGCTGAAGCAGAGGAAAAGCAAACGGCTGCTGGATGTACGGATGATTTAATAACTTGTTTATGTGGTATTAAAATATGTAACAACCTTTTTGCCAACAGGTGAGAATGCTGAGATAAAGAAGAAAAATGATCAACTACAACATGACAGTAAGCAGTTAAATACAGAAAATATTGAGCTGAAGACGCAACTGCAGAAAAAACAAGGTGAAGACAAATAACAACTTGCAGATTAAAAGAATTATATTTACAACATTTAGATGTTTCTGGAGTTAAAGTTAGAAACAATTCAAAATCTGAACTTATAAAAAATATTTTCTAGTTTAAAAATGTTTATTGAAGTGCTATTTTGTTTCATTTTAGCCTAACTTCATTTAATTTACATTTCAGCATTAACTATAAAGTTTAATAGTGAAGGAGAGACCAAAGAAAAAATAAATCATATTACTGTATGTTTTGTGTCACATGTGGTATCACAGTTTGCATGTTTTTTGCCAACAGGTGAGAATGCTGAGATAAAGAAGAAAAACGAAAAACTACAAACTACAATGAATAACGTGAAAGGAGAACTGGAGAACCAGAAACATCAACATGTAGAAAAATTTCAAGAAGTTGAGAATGAAAGGGAGAAAAATAAAAAAGAGCTTCAGTCAGTGGAAACTAAAATAACAGATGGAGGAAATACTGAGGACCAAGAGGTGTTATTAAAGAGGAAGAAGGATCTCCTGATGTCTCAGTGGAAACTGGATGAGAACAAGAAACATTATGAAAGGCAGATATTAAACACAGAGAAAGTCCTGGAACCGATAGAGATGCTGCTGTCAACACAAACAGATGCAGAGGAGGATGTTTGAAACAGCATCTAAAGAAGATCATACTGTAACTAACAATAAACTATTAAATTAACTATGATTGTTATTTTACTTTCTGGGTTTTACTGGAATTAAAATTGTTTTTGAAAAAATAATGAATCCAATTCAGACAATTAATGAACTTAGTGTTGATTTATAACAAATAAAATCAACACTTAAAAATAAAAAAAGGCTGGAAAATATGCTTTTATGCATATTGATTTTGAAAAACATTATGAATTTTGAAAAACATTAGAATACAAACACTTTAGTCAAGATCTTGTAAGTTTGTCTTCAACTGATAAAAACTCATCATTATGTTTGGTAGTTTAGCTCTGATGGTCACAGGTGGAGGAGCGTTGTTGTTATTAGCAGCTGCTGAATGTAACTAAAAAAGTTACTTTTAATGTAACTTAGTTACTTTCCAAATCGAGTAATCAGTAATCTAACAGTTACTTTTTCAAGGAGTAATCAGTAATCTGATGAAAGTTACTTTTTCTAAGTAACTATGCCATCATTGTTGTTTGTGTTTTTGGATTTTATTTGTTTTTTATTTTTGGTCAGTTATTTTCATTATTCATTATTTAGGTCTGTCAGTATCAGTTGATTTAATTGGTTTATGTTTCATAGCTGTTTCTTGAAATTAACTGTCATGTTCTTTTTTATGTTCTATGTAATAAAAACATAAATAAACAAAGATACTCCATACTAGGAATTGTGTGTACTTTTTAATGTCCAAATGTCTATTATTTGAATAAAAATAATAAAAAGTCTATTTAAGTTTAGTGAGCTGTAGAATCCATTAAACAGGAACCACTGTGTTATTCTTCATATTTCAGATCAGATGCTTTGAGGCTCTGAACAGACAGATCAGCTCGTCCCACAGCTCGGAGGCAGAGCACTGAACTTTTCTCAGAGATACAGAAATCATGGAGTCACATTCAGATCTCAGACTGCTGTAACTTTTTCTTTTCACTTTTTCAGATGTATTTTCTTTCCTGTTCAGCTTTAAGAGCTGGAAGATTATTTTTGAAATTTTAACACACATTATCGTTATTTTGGGGGAAGATAAGAAAAGTAATTGTCTTAGCAAGATTTCACAGAAAAAATATAATTATGATACCCAAGGTGTTTTGGACCATTTAACATAAACTTGAAGGCCAGTCGCCATTTTGATGGCGAGTTCAGAACAGGAGGCTTTGCAGCACGTCAGGAGCAGAAACTCGTTCTGCAGGATTTCCTGATGCTGCAGCGAAGGCTGATCAAACATCTCAACAGATTTCTAATCACTACCATCAGAGAAATGTTCCCTGATTTCAAAACTTTGGCTCAAGTGGCACTTCTATCTTACTCTCAATGTATTCTGAAGTTGCATTCAAATAAAATTAACCTTTTTTTTCAAAGTATATTTCTGAAGTAGATGAAGAAAATGGGTATCAGAAAAAGTCAAAAACCGAGTAACAAGTTTAAGTTATTAGAAATAATATAATTAGAAAGATAAAAAATATATCGTGTGTAATTTCTTGTATTTTTAAATAAAGTATTTCTTCAATTCTGTGAAGAGCATTCACAGAATTGAATGCTCTTCAATTCTGTGAAGAGCATTTTAAGCTCCAGGGTGATTTAGAGTGATCAGGAGTGATCAGGAGTGATCAGGTGTGATCAGGTGTGGTGGGTCAGACTTTAGTCTTTCCTCTTGAAGGGATTAAACATTAACTACAGAATTATGAGCCGCTGCAAAATGTTGGCATTAAATCCAGCTTTTTTTCCCAAACATAAACTTGAAAACATTTATTACTGTGAAGAGAATGAAAACATTTCATTAATATGTTTTTAATAGCATCATGTCCACATTGCTGTTAAAGTTTCAGTAAATGTGTTAAATGTACATAAAGTTCCCTTTTTCATGTTGGGACGTTATGATTAAATATTAACCAGGTTTTGTTCTGTTCGCAGTAATAAAACAACATCCAGGCTGTGAATCCTGCAGTGAATCTGCACAATATTCTCCGGAGGATTTGGTTTCACATCGCTATACATAATTATGAGTGTTAGCATGGTTTCTATTTGACTTAGAAATTATTTAAAACATTTTGTATTAGTTCATTAAGCATAAACTAATCTGTGAGAATAATCTTTATTGAAACATTTTCATTCTGAGGACTTTGACCACAAAACCTGCAGAGAAAAGAGGAACTAGAACGTCACTAAAAAGGTATTTCATTCATTTTATTCTCTCATTTCTTATTGTTTCCCATAGCTTCCTATTTGCTTTCATACACTGTTAATAGTACAATGTGAAGTTTGTTTTTTGATAATAGAAAAATGTAAGTTTCTGGAGATGGTAATAAAATCACGGCAGCTTGAAGGACGAACTTTTGCTTCAGCATGTTGCAGCAAAAGGTCAACATGTTCAAATCATGCAGACATTTTCTGTGTAGAATAAAATTTCTCAAAGAAATTGTGGCAGTACTTAACTCATATGCAGCTTTGTAAGGTTTTTAAATTTTGTCAAATCCACGAAAAACAATAAATCAATAAGCAGATTTACGTTGTTTGTTAGTGAATATGTTTCCAAGCTGTAAGTTTCTGTCTGTGTGTTTCAGTTTTCGTGTCTCCAGGATGATTCTCAACCGAGACGGATTCATTTTTGGTCTCTTTATCAGCATATTTATTTTGATTCACCTCAATGAAGGTAACGTCTTTACAGGAATCAGGATATATTTTGTCAGTAATGTAGCAGATTTTTCATGTGGGAACTTGTATTTTTCCTCAGGCTACAGGCTTGTAGTCTCAGTTTTGGAGACAAAATAAGGTTTAAAATAACAAAATATGCAGAAAATGTATTTGTTTTTGAGAATTTGTCACCAGTTACATCCTGAAATCTTAAATGTTGTGATTCTCAGGTGAGTCGCAGGAGCCGGATTTGCCTCCGACGATCAGAGCGATGCCGGGTGACGACGTGGTTCTGCCGTATCATGTGGACCCTCCTCTGGACCCGTCTCAGTTCACAGTGGAGTGGGGCAGGCTAGACCTAAAGCCCAGATTTGTGCATGTTTGGCACAACCAGAAGGAATATTTAGCCGACCAAAACAAACTCTTCAAGGGAAGAACTTCACTGTTCAATGACAAACTGAAGGACGGAAACTTTTCTCTGAAACTGTCTGATGTGAGACACTCTGACAACGGAAGATACAGATGTTACAACCCAACTGAGAAAACAGAATATTTTATCAATCTTATTGTTGGTGAGTAAACCAAACAACAAACAACCAGTCCTACATTTATCTTACCAGGACTGGTTACAGCCTTATTAAAACCAAACTGGCTCACACTGAGAAACATGAAGCAGAAAGAAATTATGCTAGAAGTAAATGATAAATGAAGAAGAAATTAATGTACAATGTGGCACAACACAAACACTAAAAGCATTTAACTATCAATCAATATTAAGATCTAAATGCTGAATTTGATGTTTCCAGTTGGTGATCAATAACTTATTCCCAAGAAATGAGACTCTAAAACCTTCCAGGATGAATTTTTACTGAATAATTTACCTGTTCTGTCATCATCAGGCTCCGTCTCCTCACCTGGAATCAGTTTATCAGGTCTTGACAGAAGCGCAGCTGGAGTGAAGCTGGACTGCAGCGCTGCAGGCTGGTACCCAGAACCTGAGCTGCTCTGGCTGGACGCAGACGGAAACATCATGTCTGCTGGACCTGCAGAGAAAAGCCCCCATCCTGATGGCGTTTACACCGTTAGCAGCAGAGTGACTGTAGAGAAGAGACACTACAACAACTTCACCTGCAGAGTCCAACAGAGAGACATCAACCAGAGCAGAGAGACACACATTCATGTTCCAGGTACAAAATAAAACATTTAACCATTAAATACTTCAGTTATTTAAGTAACGGTTCTGTTTCTGGGTTTGGTCGCGTTTCAGATGATTTCTTCATGACTGAGTCCAGCTGCTCCGTTTATATCAGCTTCAATGTCATTTTGGTCATCATGTTGGTTCTTGGAGTCGCTTTTATTATTTGGATGAAGAAACAAAACAAAAAGAGTGAGTATGATTTATGTATGTGTAGAAACCTAATAAACTTTTACAATCTTAAAGGAAAACTGTTTTTATTCTCTGTGTGGGATCTGCACTAACAATCTGTATCACATCTTGTTTCTGCAGAAAACAAGAAGTTAAAGAAAGTCAGTGAAGATAAACAGAACCTCATCACAGCAGCAAAACTAGAGGAGGAGATAAAATGCATCAATCAGCAGATTGATGCATTAATGAAGATATCAGAGGAATTAAAGGAGCAGAAAAAACAACTTGATGACCAAACAGTGGAGGAAACAAAAATGATTGAGGAGGATGAGAAGAAGTTTAGGGCTGTTGATGATGAAATAACAAACCAGACGGGAAACATGATGGAAAAAAAAGCAAAAGGATATTTAGAGCTGAAGACAATTATAGTGGAGAGCAAAGAGAAACTGATAAAGAGAAGGCAAAACCATCAAGAGGTTGGATTACTGACAGATAAACTAATAAAGAGCACAAACGATGAAATTAACAAACTGAAGGAGAGAAAAGAGGAGATAGAAAATCATGTAACGGAAATAACAGGAAATAAAAAACAACTTGATCAAAAGGAGACAGAAGAGTGAACCATCCATGAGGCAGAAATAAATGAAGTTTTCATTTATTCTGCAACATTTTCAACAGGTTCAAACTCAGCAGATTTACTGCAAACATTGAGACTTTCTGTCACTAAAGTTTAGATGTGGATTTAGTGAAAAACTGCTTTAAACTCAGAGGACAAACTGCTGACAGCACCGAAAATACTGATGTGTAAAATCTGTTTTTCTGTCAAACCTTTTATTTACTAAATTAAATGAAAAAACTCATAAAATGTATCTGAAAATAAATCAATGATAATTGTGTAATCTGATTTATACTGAATAAACTCACTGCTGGAAGGATGTTTAAATAATTTTTATTTTTTTCAATGTATCTTCTTAGTTATAAATAAATTATATTTTGTTTTCCACTGAGTGTTTGTCCTGTCATTGATGAGACATTCAGAAATAAAACATATAAATTGTTGCAGTTATTACACATAAAAATAAAACAAAACAGTCCATTCTGAAATAATGGAGTTTTATCATTTTTTAATAAACCTAACATCCCATCCTGGGATTTTTTTTAAAATTAATATTTAAATTTTAATGTTTTTTACCATAAAAAGTGTAAAATAATTTTAACTTTTCTTTTAGTTCAGTTAAAATGATAAGCTGTTTAATTGGAGGTTTATATTGAATGTTGTTTTCTAAAGTCATGCAGAAAGTGGAAAATAGTTATGGAGGTTGAACCTGACAGGTTTTATGATGATATGAACATTTCTAGTTATATACAAGTCAGTTCTTGAAACTCTGTCGTTGCTGTTAGCAACCAGCTGTAATAAATGAACAGCTGCTTCTTCACTCTGATCAGCTCAGATAAAATCAAATTTAACTTTACTAAACTCCTGTTTGGTTTTAAATGACCAGTAATTTAAAAAAAATATTCATAAAAACTTTTGTTAATGATCCTGAAGTCAAACTGTGTATTTTATTGCTGGACATACAGAAACTTTACTAATTAGTTGTTAAACCATTTATTTAAAATATTGTTTACTAGCTTTTCAAAGTCATAGATTTTAATTTCAGTTTCATCTTAACGTTTAAAGCTAATTTGACTTTTTCCCACCATGACATTTTGAAGAATGTAAAACTAATAAATCTTTACATCTCTATTTAGTTTATGAGCCGTTTCGATTTTATTCTGGTCAGTGGTCCTGTTTGTGCTTCTTTATAGACTGGTGATGTTTCCATGGCAACAGCAGTGCTATGAAACAATGCAGGCCTTATCTTGGTTGGAGCCGTTTTATTTTTATATGCAAGTCGATTGAGAAACCAGTTTAATCTAATTTGAATTACTGCCAAAGTGTTTTTCTCGGCAGGTTCAGAGCGAACCAGTGAAAACCTTTGATCCTCTGGTCTTAACTAAAGCAACACTGCAGATCTAATGGGCCTGCCGTCAACCTTTGTAAAGCAGGACAATTAAACCATTTCTTTAGAGCAGGACCTTGGCCTCGATAGGAACGAAGAGGATTTGGCTTCACGCTGAACACAACCGGTAAGATTTACTAATGTTTAATGTCTTGATTTCATTCAAAAGTTTGTCTCTTTAACTATTGAAGATATGAACCCACTTTGTCTAATTTGATTTTTTTCTTTTTAGAAAGCATTATGTTTATATGTAATCATGACAGGTTTCAATTAGATTAAATCAAAATAATGTTTCCTTCACATAGCATAGTTTGTTCTGTTTAATTAGAAAATTAACTAAACAATCTACTTTAGTTTCATAAAGGTAATATGTTGAGGATTAATCTTGTTTTTACTTTTCTGTTAAACGAAATACTTGGAAATTAACAGAAATTTATGTATACATTTTTTTTTTGCTTTAAACAGCCGTGTGTGTGTCTGTGTGTAAGCTCTGGTTTTTATCACCTCACGAGGACTTCAGTCTGTTTACAAATTCATGTCATGGGTACCTAAAACCTAGTCCCCATAAGGATTATCATTTTAAATGACTGTATAACCCATTTTAAAGGTGCTGGTGTGTGTGTGCGTGTGTGTGTGTGCGTGTGTGTGTGTGTGTGTGTGTGTGTGTGTGTGTGTGTGTGTGTGTGTGTGTGTGTTCTTGTGCCTATAAGGTTTCTCCATAACAATGTCCAGTAGTCAGTCTGAGGACTCGCAGTCCCACCAATCAGGAGATGAGAAAATAAGGACGCCTGGAGACACAAACACAGAGTCGAGCACTGTGGAAGGTGATTATTGTTGCACTAATTAGCTTCTAGAGTTCAGCTTTATTACATCTGTAATGGAAATGCTGTGGAAGAATAAAAGGAAACCAATTAGGCAGGAATAAAGAACAAAAATGAAAAGAAAAAGAAATATAGCTCACTGATGATTGTGATACATAAAAGCAAAAATATTTAATATTAAAGATTAATCAGTTACACAAAAGAAAATAGAATTGTAAAAGTTTATTGATAATTTGGCATCAGAGTGAAGATGAACACAGATTGTTTGAACAGTGAATTTTGTCCTTATTTTGTTGATAACAATAAAAACAGATGATTTTATTCAACATGTTTTTAAGGACAGAGATGTTAATAATACAGAAATGAAATATTTCTAGACACTAAACGACAAATAGTTTAGTGTTATTCTGATTTCAGTGCTACATGAAATCAGAATATATTTTGTTGCAGAATAGTGAGAATCTTTGTATCAATAAAGATAATATTTGATGGTGAAATATTGCTTCTGCTAAACAGAGTTCAGTATGTTTTGCTTCACAAACAGACAAGAACAATAAACTGACCAAAGAAATGAAACAACAAGAACAGGAGAGGATAAAGGAACTTGAAGAAAGCAAAGAAGAACTGGAAAAGGCAAAAGGTAACCTCAGATAAAAAAGTGTAAACATTTAATGTTACAGATGAATTAGTTACAAAAGACAGAATCTGGGATTGTAACAGTTTATTAATGATTTGCAGGTTTTCCTCAGTGTATTATCAGCCTGGCGGGCCACCAGGTTGGGACATTATCTGGGCCCCCGCCAGGCTCAGTATTACAGTGAACCCTCGTTTTTCACTGGGGTTGCGTTCCGAAAAGATCCTGTGAAAGGCAAAATCCGTGAAGTTGTTACCTTTATTTTTTTACAAATGTAAAACAGCATAATTAAATACTTTACATTGAAACCAAAGAACAAACCTGTTTTCAGGCCCAAGCATTTTTTTTACGAATAGAAGGCTTTTTAAAAAAATATGTACAATAAAATGATCATTTTAATAATCTATACGAAGTACAGCAGCACATTTAACTGTCCCTCTGACTGCGATGCTGCGGCCTGACTCTGCTCTGCAGTGTCTTTGTCTTCTGCAGCCTGTGGTGCAGGTGTGTTTTTTCAAGAGAAGATCATAGTTATGGGTAATTGTTGTCGCTCTTTTTTCTTCTGGGCAAAAATATTTGCAAAATTTGCCCACCTGTATTACATATATTTACATACCGTAACGTTATTGGCACGTTACATTGTTTAGAGAAGAAACACAGAGAATGTTCAGCCAATCAGGACGCAGAACACAATGCAGTGTGAAAAAAAAATTACAAAGAAAATCTGTGAAGCAACAAAAACGTGAAAGGTGAACCGAGTTATAGCGACGGTTCGCTGTACTTATTTTATTTAAGATTTTTTAAATGTTTGCATTTCTAACACTTTATAGCTGATGTTCAGGTGTTCATCTTCCAATCCTTCAATAAAAAATAATTATCAAGTGATATTTTCTAAATTCTTGTCAACGTTAAATATTTTCATCCAGAATAAAAATACTGATGTAATTCAGTTGGATTTGACCAAATGTATAAGGATTAGAGGAAAAGAAGAAAGTCAAGGTGGAATTTAGGGTTTAAATATATTTTGGTTATAAATTTTCATATTCCTGCAAACCCAGGTCTTGGTCATTTTCTGAACTTTTCATGACAATATTTTATTTATGTTGTATTTTTACGTTTTTTTCTTTTGTTTCCAACACAGCAAACAATGGAAGCCTGAATGAGGAAATCAAAAAGTGGAAAAAGGAACATGAAGAACGCAAAGAAGAACTGGAAAAGGCAAAAGGTAACCTCAGACACAAAGTTTAAATATTTAGTTATGGATGAATTAGTTACAAAATACAGAATCTGGGATTGTAACAGTTTTTTAATGATTCTGCGAAACGACTAAATTTGTTCTGCCTCATATTTAGACTGGATGAAAAATAATAATCATCATCATCATCATCATGAACAAATGACTGTACATATTATTGTAATCAAAGAATTGAGGCTGGAAGTTTGTATGTTTTGTTTCCCAAACAGACAAGATCAATAAACTGACAGAACAAATGAACGGAAAACAAGAGAGGGAGAATCAGTTAGAGACCAGACTTGGTGAACTAGAAGATGAACTGAAAACAGGGAAAGAAGAACTGGAAAAGGCAAAAGGTAACCTCAGACACAAAGTTTAAATATTTAGTTATAGATGAATTAGTTACAAAATACAGAATCTGGGATTGTAACAGTTTATTACTGATTTGCAGGTTTTCCTCAGTGTATTATCAGCCTGGCGGGCCACCAGGTTGGGCTTTACCTGTTCCCCCGCCAGGCTTATTATTCCTTATTGTAGTTAAGATTTTTTAAATGTTTGCATTTCTAACACTTTATAGTTGATGTTCAGGTGTTAATCTTCCAATCTTTCAATAAAACATAATTATCCAGTGATATTTTCTAATTTCTTGTCAATGTTAAATATTTTAATCCAGAATAAAAATACTCATGTAATTCAGTTTGAATGGAGTAAATGCATAAGGATTAGAGGAAAGGAACAAAGTTGTGGTGGAGTTTAGGGTTTAAATATATATTTCATTTCAAATTTTCACTCCTCCAAACTCAAGATATGATTATTTTATGAATATTTGATAACAATATTTTATTTCTGTTGTATTTTTATGTTTGTATCTTTTGTTTCCAACACAGTAAACAATGTTAGCCTGACAG
>VMRN01000363.1:46608-57326 GCA_010277015.1 Poeciliopsis turrubarensis
CAGATTGTGATGCTTGCTGTCAGATTGTGATGCTTGCTGTCAGATTGAGAGCAGATTAATTCTAACACATGAATATGCAGTGATCTTCATATCGATTATATAATATCTCTGGTGGATGTTTACAGTGTTTGAACCTTCACCCCACTCTCAGGACTTCTGCAAGCTCTAACTTTAGTTAGATACAAAGTAGATCTTGTCTACTTTGTGTTTGTCTTTTTACAACAAATCCATCAGAATTGGGGCCTGATTCTGTAAAAGTTTTAGGTTCATGAGTCTTTTCAAGAACAAACCTGTAACTTTTTTCAGGAGCTTCACTGACCAGCTGAGGAAGATCTCCAAAGATGCTGGGATGCCGATCCAAGGCCAGCCTTGCTTCTGTAAATACGCCCAGGGAGCCGACAGCGTAGAGCCCATGTTCAAACACCTCAAGATGTCCTACGTAGGTCTGCAGCTGATCGTTGTCATCCTGCCTGGAAAGACGCCCGTCTACGGTAGGAACTCCGTTCTTTCCTCCTGAAGAGGTGTGGTAACACGGTGGGGGTTTTAACGGTGATGTGGTTTGCAGCTGAGGTGAAGCGGGTGGGAGACACCCTGCTGGGCATGGCCACGCAGTGTGTCCAGGTGAAGAACGTGGTGAAGACGTCGCCCCAGACTCTGTCCAACCTCTGCCTGAAGATCAACGCCAAACTGGGAGGCATCAACAACGTCCTGGTTCCTCATCAGAGGTCAGTGAATTGTGTGCAGGCTATGGTGGAGTATTGGTGCCAAAATTAAGACTGTCATGCATGCAGTGGTAGCTGCTTCTTTGTAGCAGGAGGCTATATCCAATGGCAAACGTAAAGGAGAGTTCTAGCTATCATTAGCATTGGCGAGGTTGCTTACTGGCACGTCAAGAAAATTTTCCCCACTGGATTTCCTGCTTCCTCTGCAGGCCGTTAGCGTGGATAGACTGGCATTATCTTTTTATGGGCTAACAACTAGTATCCCTTCTCCAATCAACTTTCTTCTTTAAAGCGAGTTTTATCTAGAAAACTGGTTGACATACAATACCTGAGCCTTAAATTAGATGCATTGATGTCTTCTTTTGATAGTTTACTGTAATCTTCAGCTCTGAATTATACAGAATATTTATGCTTAGTGCTCATTAGATTACAGTAAACTGTCAAAAGAATTCATGTCAGTGCATGGGGCTTACAGACATTGTGTGTCAACCAGTTTTCTTAATAAAGTTTCCTTTAAAGAAGAAGGTACAAGTTGTGGGTGATGATCCTGGACATGCCAGTCATTAATGACATTAGCTTTTCTTGCTAATCAACAGAGGAAGGAAGTAATCCAGTGGGTCACCATTCTATGTGTGCTAGTTGTTAGCCTCTCCCATGCTAATGTTAGCTAGAATGCTCCTTGTCATTTGCCAGTGCTGGCCACTCTGTTGCCTCTAATGGTTGCTCAGTTAGCATTGCCAGCCTGTCATCAATCAGATTAGTAGCTGGCTTTGGAATGGATGTAGCCTTGTGCTACAAGGAAGTAGCCATTGTCAACAGCGACTTGGCAGTGGCTAATTTTGGAGCTAATACAGCGTCAGAACCTGGAGGGATGATGACTCCAGCTGATCTGTCCTTCATGCTGCTCCTTGTCCAGGCCCTCTGTGTTCCAGCAGCCCGTCATCTTCCTCGGCGCCGACGTCACTCATCCTCCAGCGGGCGATGGGAAGAAACCGTCCATCGCAGCGGTGGTGGGAAGCATGGATGGTCACCCCAGCAGATACTGTGCAACGGTTCGAGTCCAGACGTCCCGACAGGACATGTCCCAGGTAGTTCAAACCCCGACCAGTACCAGAATCCCTGTCTGGGTCGTTGCTAAGACCCAAGTTTCCTCTGCAGGAGCAACTCTTCAGTCAGGAAGTGATTCAAGATCTGACCAACATGGTGCGGGAGCTGCTCATCCAGTTCTACAAGTCGACCCGCTTCAAGCCCACACGGATCATTTACTACCGCGGTGGTGTGTCCGAGGGACAGATGAAGCAGGTGGGGGTGGAGTCTGTTCCAAAGAGGCCGGCGAATCATGTGGCAGGAGGTGATTCAGCTGGTTTGTGTTCCAGGTGGCGTGGCCGGAGCTGATCGCCATCAGGAAAGCGTGCATCAGTCTGGAGGAAGACTACAGGCCCGGAATCACCTACATCGTGGTCCAGAAGCGCCACCACACTCGCCTGTTCTGCTCCGACAAAGCCGAGCGGGTCGGTGGGACTCTGTCTTCTGTCCCCGTCTGTCCTCTAGTCTGTCTGAGGCTCAATGCGGTGTGATTGGTCCACAGGTTGGAAAGAGTGGGAATGTTCCGGCTGGGACCACGGTGGACAGCACCATCACACACCCGTCTGAGTTCGACTTCTACCTGTGCAGCCACGCTGGAATTCAGGTGGGACCTCAGACTTGCTCACATAGATGACCAGATGAGCTGCAGGTGTTTGACCTCCTTTTACCCCTCAGGGAACCAGCCGTCCCTCCCACTACCACGTCCTGTGGGACGACAACTGCTTCACAGCCGACGAACTGCAGCTCCTCACCTACCAGCTGTGCCACACCTACGTACGCTGCACACGCTCCGTCTCCATCCCGGCCCCGGCCTACTACGCCCGGCTGGTGGCCTTCCGCGCTCGCTACCACCTGGTGGACAAAGACCACGACAGGTGAGGCGGGCCTGGTACTTGAGGTCCTACTCAGCATCATCCTCAAGAGGATCGCTTTCAAAATAAAAGCTGAATATTGGGGATGCAACTTACCACAAAAGCAGTGGTGTTCACTGCTAACTAAAACATTAGCTGCACTAACCCTAAAATCTAATCATCAACATTATATCTGCATATGCTAAAGCATTACAACATGGTATTTCATAGAAGCTAATGCTAAAGCCCTATGCTAACATGGTATTTAGTGGAGGGAACCCATGATAAATCATTCACCAAGAAACCATGTAGTTAGCGCTGATCCTAAAGCGTTGTACCAACATATTATTTAGCAGAAGCTAATGCTAAACTGTTACACTAACATGGCATATAGCAGAGGAAGCTAATGCTAAATCACATACCAACGTGAAAGCTAATGTGCTCCACCAATAATCATTTGTAGAATGTAGCATATTTGAAAATAACTGAATTGTTATTCAATATAAATAGCTTTTACCAAGAAAACAGGCTAGGTTTTTTTTCCTTTTTCAGAAGAGTAGATACGACTCAATCAAGGAGCAGGTAGGCTAGAGTTTTGCAGCTGTGAGTATTTTGTATTTGCAATGTGAATATCATATTTACATATTTACAACCACACATTGGGATATGCCACATAGCCATGGAGAAAAGAAAGAAAAAACATTAAAAAATAAAAAAAAAGAAAAATACAAGGGAAAAAACAACAAACGACAAAAAAAATTAATTAATCGTTCCCAAAGTCAAAGTTCATCTCACAACCCCCCTTAGTCCATCCACCCCGAATGGGGATTATTCAGGCTCACCAACAAGGCGAGTATCCGGCGCTTGGTTCATGTCTTGGGTAAATCAAAGTCCAATCAAAGAAGGAGCAGAGTCCTTTGTAGTGTTCTCCTACCGGCTGGGTAGGAGAAGTAAACAGTGCTTAATCACCAACAGGTGAACTCTTTCCTTGGCTCGAGGCCTGGTCTTTTAGCTCACCATCCACCTGGCCTGGATAACAAAACAGGACCACTTCCTCAATATAATTATATTTAACATTCTTAGTGTATACACAATTCAATAAATAACACTTCGTATTATAAATAATTCTATCATATTCAATCAATTGCAATAAATCTAAAATTCAATATAAATTACATTCATGAAACATTCAATAAATATACCATATTATCAATTAACATGAAATGTAATATAAACCAGTGCTCAATAAATACTTCAGTTACCCGTTTTGGTTATCAAAAGGAGTGTACAATCAGTTTTTCTCAAGTGGCTACACAACAGCAGTGATTATAAGCCAACGCTAAGTCATTCACAAAAACACTCACCAGTTCCGCAGTTTTGTGTCATACTACCGGATCTTTTTTTATCTCCCTTTCCGGCTCACAGTAATGGGCTCCTACAGTTCAATACATTAAGTCAGCATCATACATATTCACAGAAATTAAATGATACTACGCTTTAACTGACCTGCCAGCTCTGCGCCTTCCGACGCGATCTAACCTTCACGCCTTTCGCTCCAGCTAATATACCTAGCCGGTAAACTGCGACGGTACACGTGACCCCTCTACTCAGCCGCGATTGGCTAAATAATAATCTCGCGAGAATCACTCATAAGGCTATTAAAACATCGCGAGATTTAAGGCGAAAAGGTAAAAGTAGCAAATCAGAGGAGGAAATGAAGATTAAAATTACACTCAGGTTACAAGAAGCTTATGCTGAAATAAATTAGTGATTTTGAATTCCATCCATCCATTTTCTAACCCCTTGACCCCAGCAGGGTCAGGAGCTGCTGCCTCCAGCAACGTTTCGGGCGAGCGGCAGGGTGACCTGGACAGGTCACCAGTCTGTCGCAGGGCAACACAGAGAGACGGGTCAAACAACCAGGCACACACACACACACACACACACACACACACCTACGGAGAATTTAGAGACCAATTAACCCAGCAGTCATGTTTCTGGACTGGAGAACTGGAGAGAGAGAACCGCCATGTGCAGGGAGACTCTATGAAGAAAGACCCAGGCTGAATGACAGTGCTACCAACGCCAGCGGCGCCCGCAGCGGCGGCGCCCGCAGCGGCGGCGCCCGCAGCAGCGCTGGCGTTGGTAGCACTGTCGCCTTGCAGCAAGAAGGTCCTGGGTTTGATTTTGAATTCATCCACAAAAAAAAAAAAACGCGAAATGAGAAATTCCATGAAAGTTTGTTTGAAACGGGACTGTGGAAAAGTTTAAGGGTGTTAATAGTTTTGCTGATCTTTCAGAAGGAGCAGCTGTTGTTTCCTGTGCTGATGACCTCACTTCCTGTGTATTTTCCGCTGAGCTCTTCCTGTCATTGCAGCGCCGAGGGCAGCCACGTGTCGGGTCAGAGTAACGGCCGGGACCCGCAGGCGCTGGCCAAGGCCGTCCAGATCCACTATGACACCCAGCACACCATGTACTTCGCCTGAGCTGAGCGTCTTCCTGTGGATCTTCTCTTCCTCGTCTCTCTTCTTCATCACTCTGTTTTTATTTTCTGACTCTGCACCAAAGCGGCTCGGCTGTCGGTCAAACGCAGCTTCGCGGGGCGTTTTCCTGCCCGGGCCGCCGTTTCTCAACCAGCAACCTAGCACTGCGGGCCCCCAGGGGCCCCGATGCACAAACGAAAAAACAAAAACAAACCCCACACACACAAACGACCAGTCGAGCCATTGTTTTGAGTTTGTTTTTGTTTTTTCTTCTATGAATGTCTGCACTCGTGGCGTGTTTGTCTGAAACTCGGAGCCGCGGAGCGCCGCCTGGGCGCGTCCTCGACTCTCCCAGCTAAGCAGGACTCTGATCTACTTTACCTCAAAGCCCCTCGGGGCCAAATCTGTCACAAGGTCTGGGGTTCGTCGGGTGGTGGGAGGGAGGCGCAGGGGCTCGACCTTTTAAGAATGAAATATTATATATATTATATTTTTCCTTTTTATTAGTGTGTGTTGAAACTTTTTCTCCTTTTCGGTCTTTTACAAGCGAGGTGACCTGTGTGTCCATGCTTCCCCTCATCGTTGTGTGTGTGCGTGCGTGCGTGTGTGTGTGTGTGTGTGTGTGTGTGTCGGTGGTGTATGAGTGTGTGTTTGATGGCAGGCCACTGAACTGTAAAGGGAAACTAGGAGAGAACTGCTGTAAATGCCTCAGATGACTCGTTTTTATATTCACACATACAGGACATATAAGCATATATTTACACCTGCAGAGCAGCGCCTCCTGGAGGCAGCGGAGGGGATCTGTGGGGGTGTAGCAGGGGGTGGGAGCTGAAGGTGGCGCTGCCGGCCGGGTTTGTTGGCGGCCTCCTCATTGCACTGACCCGAGGCCGCTCTCAGTCTCTTTATGCATTTCTACATCCAACGAAGCAGATTTGTAAAGTTTAATATAAAGCGTTTGGTGGTTGTTGTTTAGAGCTCGTAGTTTACCCTCGATGTCGTCGTCGTTGTTGTTGTTTATTGTTGTCGATGTTAATGTTGTGATGAACTTTTATGGCGGACGGCCGGCGGCGGGTTTAATCTTTATTTGTAGCATTCTGGTTCAGGCTGAGGAGGAGGAGGAGGGCGATTCATGCTTCCTCTCATGTGATTGGTTCAGTGTAGCAGCTTCCGATCGGATCGATGGAGACAATCAGGAGGGATCTGAAACGACTTCACCGGAGCAAACTCACCGCCAAGTCTGGGCGGTGTTGGCTTCGTGTTTTAATTTTTAAACACTGGACTAAACTAGCACTGCGTTGATGACGGTGGAGCCCCCTGGTGGTGTGAGGCAGGAGTGGCCGGCGCGCACGCCTCATTCAGGTGGGGGCGCTCAGCGGAAACCCTTTTGTAATAAACCGCCCGTAAAGCTGCAGGTTTATTATGAATGAGTTTGAGCACCTTCCTGTTGGCGGCGTGCACACTGGCGCGGCGCTGCGGCGGGGGGCGGGGCTTATGATCACTCCCAGAGCAATATGAACCTCGATCAAACGAAGCGATATCTCCTCTTCTGTCTCTGATTATTATTTTCTGAAGCTTGGTTTGTTTTCTTTGCTCGTGTCAATCAGTGGGGACGTGCATTCAGTGGCGTCAGCAGGCCATTGCCGGCTTCCGCGCGTTTAGTGTTGGCTGTGCGTTCGGCCGGCAAAGTTGACGCCTGTTCGTTGGCGTCCACCTGCGTTTGGTGGCGTTGACGTCGTCGTAGTTTAGACCGTTTCCTTTAACTTGTAGATTTGCTCGCCTGCATGCTGGAGTTTCGTCCTTTTAAAAACTATTAAAACCTTTTTCAATCATATTTATTGTAAGAAAAGATCTAAAGTTTGGGGTAAATGTTTTTAGCCTAGCAATATCGTCCTGTCTCGCTGTTCCTGAGGCTCCTCTGGGGATCACGGGGCGGCGGAGGGCGCCGGCTCTTTGCGTCGTGTTCAGATCCAAACGAGGTACTTTGATCAAACGTGGACCCGTTAAAGAGCCGGCCCGCTCCTCCGGCCGGGTCGGCCGCCGAACAGGGACCTCCTGTTGCCTTGGCGACTCTGAGTCCCTCCTCTTTGCGGTCCAGAGGCGCCGGCACAGCGCCAGGTCCGGTTTTTAACCTTTTTAAAGAGGCTCCCTGGTTCTGTGGCCCGTTTTAACAGGAGAGCATGAATTATTTTCAATTCCTCTCACTTTGATATCTGTTTATATCTCGATGGATTTGTAATTTTCTGTATTGTGCATTTCATTTTGTTTTTACCTCTTTGGTTCCTGTTGGGGTTGTTAAACTTCTGAGTGAAGGGTTCTGTTGGACTGTTCTGTTTGGACCGTAGAGCAGAAGGCCATTCACTTGTTATAATTATTATTATTAATATTATGTGACATGTTAATTTTTTTTAGCCTGCAGGGAAATCTTGTGTTCATGTGCAAAGTAATAAATTGGTATTTTAAGCCCATAAAGTTGCTGTGTTCTTTTTTCACCTGATGATGCAATTCCAGCCACCAGGTAGCGTAGCTTCTCTTCTGCTTATTTTAATGTTTCTTAGGTTCAGATGATAAATATGTTTCTAGATTTATTAAACGTTTATAAAATGTTGATTATAATAAAAGATTATTTTTTTGGGGGGTCAATCCAAAAGGTCATTTTCCTCTTCAACTCTCCAGCTCCCCCTGGTGGATCTTCAGGTGTTTCTGGGTCGGTTCCAGTTCCGGTTCTCCTCTCGTTTTGTCCGGCTCACCCAGGATTAGCAGGAAATAAAACCCGACCTGAGGTTTGGATCGTTTTGATCCAGATCCCAGAGCTTTTATTTATTCTGTTAACGATTTGCCCAGAACTGTTTCTGTAAGTTAGTCTGATTTTAGTCTCTACCTGATGATCAAATGACTCCAGCCCGGTGGTTATGGAAGCAGATTCCTGCCATAAAAGAATAAAGGCCCGACAGGAAACCACAATTGTAAGTTTTAAAGTCGTAATTACAAGAATTAATTGATTTTCTGTTATAATTTTGAGAATAAAGGGAATTATGACGATCGCTGTTTCTCTAATGAGAATTGTATCAAATGATCTTGACTTTGAATTTCTTAATTATGTCTGATTCTCTATTATGATTATTTTAATTCTTAAAATTTGTTTCTCAAAAACTGACTGAAAATTTTAATTATGACTGAATATCAAAATTAGGATTTTGAATCTCAGAATTAAAACTTTGAAAGTTGAAATTATAACTTCCTGTTGGCCTTTTGTTTTGTCTTTCATGGCAGTAATGGATTTCCATACATTCTCTGTTTATTGACAGAATATTGATTTCCTGTAACAAGTGTCTGTAGTTTTTTAGAAATCATGGCTTTTCCTCTGCAGCTGCTGACGTCTCCTGACCACAACGTGGCGCTGTCGAGCCGCAGAGCTCTTCCTCCTGACTCCTCCTCCTCTTCCTCCTTTAAAGGAGCCGCCGTGAAGCGTCTCCGCGTCCCGCCACCGCCGCG
Organism: Poeciliopsis turrubarensis; assembly: GCA_010277015.1. Lineage (NCBI taxonomy): Eukaryota > Metazoa > Chordata > Actinopteri > Cyprinodontiformes > Poeciliidae > Poeciliopsis > Poeciliopsis turrubarensis. Next base: position 55,243 of record VMRN01000363.1, read on the forward strand.
CGTGACCCTCCAGTTGCGCAGGTCACGTCCAGATGTTGCGTGTCGCTCTGAACCAATCAGCTGCGGCCGGGGGGGCGGGTCAGAGCGGCGGCTGAGGATGAGGATGGAGCACGGCCCACGCGCGCGAGGACTCTCATCCTAGAGGAGGAAAAGGAGGCGCGCGCTCCTGTGCACGCGGACCAGAACTGTCTGCGCCGATCGGTTCGGTTCCGGTTCGGATTCGCTGCTTCCTACCCGCAGCAACAACACGGTGCGCGCGCCCAGCAGCGCACCTTTGTCAGCAGGTGATGGAGGCTGAACGGAGACGGTGAGGAGAGCTGGACCGGACCGGACCGAACCGGGCCGGAAGGACCTGGAGAGCCGGGCCCGGTTTGTCAGGCAGTTTTAATTCCGCTGCTTCTGGACCGCAGAACCTTCTCGGAACCTCCGGTTCGGAAAGGAAACCAGGCTCATCTCAGGACAGTTCGGACCGGACCAGGCACGGGTAAGACATGCTCTGTCGGGTTACATGCTGCGGTTCTGTTCCGGTCCGGTCCAATGTGGTCAGATCTGACAGGTTCTGGTTTGTTGATGTCCGGTCCATCTCACCTGAGGTTCTGAGGTTCTGACCCAGCGCGCGGTGGGCCGCAGTGCATGCTGGTCCTCAGCAGGTTCCTGTTCTGACGGATCCAGACCGACCGGAACAGAACTTATCAGGACTTTAAAGGGAACCAGGTTGTGGTTCTGGAGGTTCTGCTCACCCGAACCCGGTGCCAAGGACCAGGTGGTTCTGGATCTTCTGAACCCAAATGAATCATCCCAGAAACACTTGGTTCTGTTCCTTCAGAACCGGGTCTTGAGAATGAACTGGACCTGACCGGTCCAAAAAAGGGTGGTGGTGCCTTTAATGACCAGGAGGGAAAATTGATTTTTCGGATTAGAGCTGCGGATCAGAACCGGTTGTGATGAACTGGATTTCTTCCTGATGTTCCAGGTCCTCAGGAGGTTCTGGTTCTGGACATCTGATCCAGGTCTGAAGCTCTGGTTCCGGATGAAAATAAAAACATTTAATCAGAACCTCCTGAGGACTGAATCTGAGGTGTTTGGACTGGAACCGGGCCCATTCAGAACAGGCCAGTTGGCTGTATTGTAAAAACATCCAGAACCAGTTGGATCCGTGTTGGACCCGACTCTGGTTCTCCATCTTCGCACAGCCCCCAGCATGATGCTGCCATCACCGGACCGGACCGGACTCCATCTGGACAGTTTTCACGCCCCTCGACCCATTTACAGTGGGAGGGAAAACATTCAGAACCGGTCCACCCTGACCCGGTCCAACCAGAACCGGCCCAAACAGTCGGGCTGTAATGACAGAGTCCCCGTTTAATTTTAGCTCCTCTGAGCCGCTCACCTCACCACAAGCTCTGTGTTTTCATCTGAACTGAACTAATCTGCTGCAGCCAGAGAAAACACACACACACACACACACACACACACACACACACACACACACACACACACACACTGGCCTCCATCAGCGTTTTGCTGTAAGAATCCTCAGTGTTGATACAAGCAGAAAAATTCCCATCAGCCACTTGAATTTCAGGAAGAAGGTCATTTTTCAAGATGGCTGCAATTTTTGAACTTTTTAAACCAATTATTGCCATAAAATGTTTCCCATTTCCATGACTTGGATGAACTTTATGTCAGTTGTTTTCAGTTTTGGTCCTGATCACACAACTTTAAGAAACAGCAGAATGAGAAACGGACAACCAGGGCTCCATGGTAACCAGGGCTCCATGGTAACCAGGGCTCCATGGTAACCAGGGCTCCATGGTAACCAGGGCTCCATGGTTTTGTGTTAAAAAACTTTAAAGTTGTAAAAAATTTGTATATGTACAAGCAGGCAGCCAAATTAGTGCCGGTATCAGTTCAACACGTCAACTATAAAGCCAGCAGGAACCGTCTGTTGCCTAAACACTTTAGATTAAATTAATAAATGATGTTTAGCCTGGAGGGGGCAAATAAAGCCTGGAGGGGGCAAATAAAGCCTGGCGGGGGCAAATAAAGCCTGGCGGGGGCAAATAAAGCCTGGCAAGGGCAAA